>JAAOOA010001832.1:0-89651 GCA_012861695.1 Trematomus loennbergii | reverse complement strand
TAATGCTGATGAGCTATCTCCATGTTTGACTCGACATGCACACTAATACGGATTCTGTTGCTCCTTTTTACGCTTAGACGCACCAAAGTTCTCAGAGCCGTGGCTCACATGACTGTACTCGTGCTCTCAGACTCGCGCTTCCAGGCGTGCAGAGAGAAAATGGAAAAAGGATAAACTCCATGTCTCTCTAGAAATCCTTCGTGCTTGCCTCTCTGACTACCAGACGGCAGTCAAGCAGCCCAGAGCACATTTCTCTGTTCATCTCCAAAAACAGCCATAAACCTCAGGTTCTTTTTAATGTCCTCAACTCGATCATTAATCCCTGTGATGTTTCTTCTATTGTGCCATCGACTACTCTCTGTGATAAGTTTCTTACATTTTTTATTGAAAAGGTATCTGCTCTTAGGCTAGCCCACACTAGTGCTACCCCAGATCCTGCTCCTCTTCTGTGCCCTGCTGTCCTCGACCACTTTGAGCCTGTATCCCTCTCTGCTCTCTCGGATGTGGTCAAGCGCACCTGCGGCCGACAACTGCACCTCAGACAGCATTCCCTCTCGCCTTCTCAGAGATGTTTTTGATTCAGTTGGAGCAAGTATTTTATTACTTTTAAACACCTCTCTTACCTCAGGATGTGTCCCAGCTGCCTTCAAACATGCCGTGGTCCAGCCACTACTTAAAGGACCTATCATGCTATATTTAAATGATATATTGTAGGTCCATACCTATATAAGGTATATTTTATACGTTTCTGTTTTCAAAATACCAAACAGATCCTGCATTTTAGCCATGCCTCATTTCGCTCTATGTGCTGTTTGCTGTCTACGGGTCTGATTCTGCTGACCACGCCCCCCTGCAGGAGAGGGGAGACGTGCTCTGATCAGCTGACTGCCCCCCTGCAGTGCTCTGATCAGCTGCTGGGCTAGAAGAGGGGGAGAAAAGAGATCTCCGTCCTCCGTGTTTTATTATATAGAGTCGTTATTCATTTGTTTTAAAGCTCAATAAATAACAAAGAAGACCTTTGACCGGCACTTTTCTATTTTGTCCTTTAAACTTAACGGACATCTTGACCGGCGAAAGAAACTGAAACTGAAACTCTGCGCACGGTCCCCTCGTTCCTTGGAAGAGGCGGAGAGGTGGGTGTTTGTCATCTGCTGGTGGACTAACCGGAGAGAATTACAGTGCTTGCCTCGACGGGAGGGATTGCATTGAATTAAAGCAGCGGGAGCAAACGCTTGCCTCGGGGAGGAGAGAGAAAGCCACAGCGGAGAATAAACAGAAGGGTAACCATGGTAACTATGGGCGGAAGTCTTCTTCGCTGCTTTTGTGGCAGACTACAGCGCCACTTACAGGCCTGGCATATGTACTACAGCGTCTCCAGCGCTTTCGAGCGGCAATGGCCGGCCGTGGCCCAACCCACATTCCCTGATAGGTGGAGAGTTGGCCCAATAGCCGTAGCGCCACCGTCCTGACGTCAGGACAGTGTTCAAATCTGGATCAGTTTTGATCAGATCCGTTGCAGCCCCTTTTTTAGAGATTTGGGTATGGAGGAAAATAGAGAGGGTTGTGTTTTCTGACACTTGGTGAGTTCCCTGGAACACCGGGGACACATATTCATGTAGAAAAGACGTACACAATGCATTTTCATGATAGGTCCCCTTTAAAAAGAAAATCTCGACCCTCCATTCTCACAAATTTTAGGCCCATCTCCCTACCTTTTTTATCTAAAGCCCTGGAGCGAGTAGTCTACACCCAGCTGCAGTCTTTTTTAACCATCCATGAATCCATGAAAAGTTTCCAGTCTGGCTTCAAACCCATGCACAGCACTGAAACAGCCCTTTGAAGAGTTTTTAATGATCTGCTCCTAGCCGCCGACTCAGTAGCCCAGCTGTCCTGGTGCTGTTAGACCTGACAGCTGCCTTTGACACTGTGGACCATAGCATCCTGCTGTCACGGCTTGAACAGTCCGCTGGCATCACAGGCTCTGCCCTTGCATGGTTCAGGTCCTACCTGACAGACCGTAGCTTCTCAGTGCAGCTAGGTGCCTTCTCCTCTGCTAAAGCCCCTCTTACCTGTGGGGTTCCCCAAGGCTCTATCTGGGCCCCATCCTTTTTCTACTGTACATACTGCCCCTAGGTTCAATTCTCACAAAACACAATATTCCCTTCCACTGCTACGCCGACGATGTACAGATCTATCTGCCTCTCAAAGCAAATGTCACACACTCACTACAGCAGTTGATGGACTGCTTAGCAGAGATACAATCCTGGCTGAGCAAAAACTTCCTCAACCTCACGAGAGCAAGACTGAGGTCATCTTTTTGGACCCCAACCTCCAGCCTCTCCGGTTGATATTCTGGGCTCTCTTAAAGCTCCTCCCCTCGTCATGAACCTTGGAGTGACCTTCAATAGCACTTTTAAATGTGATAAGCAGGTCAGCACCGTAGTCAAGACCTGCTTTTTTAAATAAGACTATTGGCTAAAACCAGTCGTATTTATCTTTTAAAGACTTAGAAAGGGTTATTAACGCCTTTGTTACCTCGAGACTGGACTATTGTAACGCTCTGTATGTGGGTATGGACCAGGCCTCAATTAGACGCCTGCAGCTAGTTCAAAACGCAGCTGCACGTTTGCTGACTGGCCACAAAAAGCGTGACCACATCACCCTATTCTGGCCTCACTACACTGGCTTCCAGTTCGGTTCAGAATAGATTTTAAAATCCTTTTATTTGTTTTCAAAGCACTTAATGGGCTGGCTCCGGCCTATATAGCTGAACTCCTCCAGCGCTACACCCCAGCCAGAGCTTTAAGGTCTGCTGACCAGCTGCTGCTGGTAGTGCCCAAGACCAGGCTCAAAACCCGAGGCACCGAGCCTTCGCAGCAGCTGGCCCGAGGCTCTGGAACACTCTGCCCTCCATGTGAGGTCGGCCCAGACCCTAGGGTTTTTAAATCAAACTAAAGACACACTTCTTCTCTCTGGCCTTCTAGTCAGAGCGGAGCACGACTCCTGACTTTTCCCTGTGTTTTTTATATATCTGTTGTAATTTATTGTCTTTTATTGTGATTTGTAGTAATGTGTTTTTATTACATGTACAGCACTTTGGCTCACCAAAGATCGCTTTTAAATGTGCTTTATAAATAAAACTTGATTTGATTTGATTTCATGACATGGTTGGTATAGGTCATCCAGTGCTAAAGCACCGCCTCTGGCGGTCAGTAGGGACGAAATAGAACGATAGTTACGTCTGTAACTACGTTCTATGAGTCCCGGATGACCGCCAGAGTATCCTGTCACTCAGAATTCTTGTGTGCTCGCGAGAAGATTCTGGGAACAGATCCTCTGACGACACCAGCAGATATAGCCGGTGTCGCGTGGGTCACAGGGACTTTGTTGTTATTGGTACTCGAGCTGCGCATGCGCACGATGGACATATCCAGTGCTAAAGCACCGCCTCTGGCGGTCATCCAGGACTCATAGAACCGTAGTTACAGACGTAACTATCGTTCTCCTCCAGGCTGTTATTGTTGTCATCATGTGGTTCTCCTCCAGGCTCTGTTGTTATCATGTGGTTCTCCGCCAGGCTCTGTTGTTATCATGTGGTTCTCCGCCAGGCTCTGTTGTTATCATGTGGTTCTCCGCCAGGCTCTGTTGTTATCATGTGGTTCTCCGCCAGGCTCTGTTGTTATCATGTGGTTCTCCTCCAGGCGGTGGCGTCCCGGGCGCAGCAGCAGGAGGAGGCGCGGCTGCTCCTCCAGGAGAAGGATCAGTGCAGGGAACAGGTCAGGCAGCTCAGCGAGCAATCTGATAGGCTGGAGCTGCTGCTGCTGAGGTCACAGGGGGAGGAGTTACAGCTGAGGACACGCCTCCGCAGACTCACCTGCAACACTCACCTGGTGAGGAGGGGGGGGAGGGGGGGTGATGACATGATGATGTAATGATGATGAAATGAAATGAAATGTAAGGATGATGTCATGATGATGTCATGTTGATGTCATGATGATGTCATGATGATGTCATGATGATGTCATGATGCTCCCTCTCTCAGGGGGAGAGGAGCAGTGAGGAGGAGGAGGAGGAGTCCACAGGGAGCGGTGCTAAAGGTGAGTGTCTTTAGCCAATCACCAACCAAGGTAACCCCCTTGTGTTTCAGCCAATCAGAGACAGGTTCTGTATACATCTGAGAGCTGTGATATATGGTTGAATGAGGGTATAATAGAGGACCTTGAAGATGCTCGTAGCCATAACCGTGCTGTAGCTGTGGCTCTGAAGCCCTGAAGCTTTGGAAAGGATCTGAGGGTAAAACACTTCATCTGTGCCAGAGTCGTTGTTAGGGTTTTAGGCCCGATGGTGCGTTCAGGCTCCCCTCCAACAGCCGTAAAGGTGAATGTGTTCCTGTTGTGTGTTCAGGCAGCAGCGGGACGTCGGGGGAGAACGAGGAGCAGAAACATAACCCACCTGTAGGGGGCGCCGCTGAGTCCAAGCAGGAGCCCAGCACTGCTGCATCATGGGTACTCTACCTGAGGCTTCTGCTCCTGTTTAAATCACTAAAGAATCACAAATCTAGGAAAAACACCTAAACACAACATATTAATATCTGTCTGTTTGTCTCTCTGTCTGTCTCTCTGTCTGTCTGTCTCTCTGTCTCTCTGTCTCTCTGTCTCTCGTCTGTCTGTCTCTCTGTCTGTCTGTCTGTCTGTCTGTCTGTCTCTCTGTCTGCCTGTCTGTCTGTCTGTCTGTCTGTCTGTCTCTCTGTCTCTCTGTCTGTCTGTCTGTCTGTCTGTCTCTCTGTCTCTCTGTCTGTCTGTCTGTCTCTCTGTCTGTCTGTCTGTCTCTCTGTCTCTCTGTCTCTCTGTCTGTCTGTCTGTCTGTCTCTCTGTCTCTCTGTCTGTCTGTCTGTCTCTCTGTCTGTCTGTCTGTCTGTCTCTCTGTCTCTCTGTCTCTCTGTCTGTCTGTCTGTCTGTCTGTCTCTCTGTCTGTCTGTCTGTCTGTCTGTCTGTCTGTCTCTCTGTCTGTCTGTCTGTCTCTCTGTCTCTCTGTCTGTCTGTCTGTCTCTCTGTCTGTCTGTCTGTCTCTCTGTCTGTCTGTCTCTCTGTCTGTCTGTCTGTCTGTCTGTCTGTCTGTCTCTCTGTCTGTCTGTCTGTCTGTCTCTGTCTCTCTGTCTCTCTGTCTGTCTGTCTGTCTGTCTGTCTCTCTGTCTGTCTGTCTGTCTGTCTCTCTGTCTGTCTGTCTCTCTGTCTCTCTGTCTGTCTGTCTGTCTCTCTGTCTCTCTGTCTGTCTGTCTGTCTCTCTGTCTGTCTGTCTCTCTCTCTGTCTGTCTGTCTGTCTGTCTGTCTGTCTGTCTGTCTGTCTGTCTGTCTGTCCTCTGTCTGTCTGTCTGTCTGTCTGTAGGACGAGGAGACCGGTGGCTGTCTCACCTATAGAAGGCGTCCAAATTTCAGGTGAGTCTTTGATTCTTTTATTTATTAAATTGGAATATTTCTGCAGTCGTCACAGTGTCTGTTCCTGTATCCATGACAACAGGAAGCGAGCCGTCAGGTCGAAGCTGGTTGCTAGGGATTACACTGCCGGTAACCTTGACGACAGCAGCATCAGTGACATCACCGACTCTGACTGAAGACCACCAGCCCACTGGGACCATCACACAGGACCACCAGCCCACTGGGACCATCACACAGGACCACCAGCCCACTGGGACCATCACACAGGACCACCAGCCCACTGGGACCATCACACCGGACCACCAGCGTGGATAGCTTAACTTGTCATGTGGTGTGCCTTCGTGCACTTTTAGAATCTTTCTGACAGATGCTTCCTGTCCAAACCCTCGTAGCATTTGTCTCCGCGTTTGTGAAGAGTAAGCGGGGAACGAAGACAGTATCGGGAGAAGCCTCGTTGATAAGTCTTTACTCACGAGCTTGCTGGGATGCAGAACAGTCGGGGTGGTCCGGTCGGAGGTGTTTGTTTACCCTTCATACTGTTCTTTTATCAGATGGTATAAATAGTTTTTATATCTTACTCTTAGTTCTGTTTTATTTTCTTTTTGAGAAATATATATTTGATGTTTGTTTATGTTCTGCTTATGTTTCCATCTATGTGTGACGCCTTGTTTTAACATGCCTGTGCATCAAACAATAAAAAGCATATCTTATCTCATCTTAAAAAGATATGATGGTATTGCCTTAGGAAATCCTTCGTGCTTTTATTTTGAAGTCCTGAAACCGGAAGTGACGGTCCCCTCTCGGAACCATTTTGCGTCTCGTCGGCTCTTTAGCTGGTCGACTATTTTCATTTCCTCGCTCCTCGGTCTCGGTCTCACCGGAAGTTGATTTGTCTGCGCCATCTTGAGTAGCGTCCCATGGCTCTTATTTCTGCCGGAGGAGCGAGGAGCGATAATGGAGGAGCGAGGAGCGAGGAGCGAGGAGCGATAATGGAGGAGCGAGGAGCGAGGAGTGAGGAGCGAGGAGCGAGGAGCGAGGAGCGATAATGGAGGAGTGAGGAGTGAGGAGTGAGGAGTGAGGAGTGAGGAGTGAGGTGAGGAGCGAGGAGCGAGGAGCGAGGAGCGATAATGGAGGAGTGAGGAGTGAGGAGTGAGGAGTGAGGAGCGAGGAGCGAGGAGTGAGGAGCGAGGAGCGAGGAGCGATAATGGAGGAGTGAGGAGTGAGGAGTGAGGAGTGAGGAGTGAGGAGTGAGGAGCGAGGAGCGAGGAGCGAGGAGCGAGGAGCGAGGAGCGATAATGGAGGAGCGATAACCGAGGAACCACCAGACCATCCTCCGATGAAATCCTCAGCCACTCGCCCCGCCCCCTTACTGTGTATCGCTCACTGATTGGACGATACAACGCATGCACTGATCTGATGCTTCTTGACATGAGAGCAGTTTCCCAGCGGAGTGAAGAAAACACATGAAACTCACGGGACTCACTCCTCAGTTCATACTGTGTTCTGTTTCAATGAATGCATCATTCAGTTACAAGTATGTGATATATTGTTTGTTTGTAGCCTTTATTTAACCAGGTGAATCCCATTGAGATCAACGATCTCTTTTTCAAGGGAGACCTGCGGTACGTTGGTTACACATAAAACAACAGAAAACAAAAGGACATCACTACATAATTACAGGGGTATACATTAGCAACCTATTTACATTGACAGGTATCCAATAACATTTCATCCAGCCACGCTTTAAAATGATGCAAGGGAATCTAAATGCTCAGTTTCAATGTTTTTTGCATGGTGTTCCAAGCCAGAGGAGCAGCGCACATAAAAGCTTTAGCACCTAAAACAGTCCTAGCACTTGGCACATGTAATAAGAACACATCCTGGGATCTCAGGCAATAGCTACTTGCCACTCTCTGTGAGATCAGAGAGCAGATATAAGTCGGTAGTTTACCCAGCATGGCTTTGTAGATGAATAGTACCAATGACTGAGCCTCCGTACAGTCAGTGAAGGCAGACCTGCCTTGGCATACAGGGACAGTGATGAGTAAGTACTTTACAGTTTGTAACAAATCTCAGAGCACTGTGATAGGCGGCATCTAACCTTTCCAGGCAATGGGCAGGTGCATTCATATATCTGAACAACAAAGTGCTCAAAAATCATTTTATTCATTATTGGAAACATTTTCATGATCGCTTTTTCGTTTTACATTTTCATTTATTGTCATTTCCATCCAGTCAGTCATTAAGTGCTATTTAACATGTTAATGTGCTACATATCCACACAAACAGACACAGTGTGCAATCCAATGAATGTTAATCTAACTGGGTTTTGATAGATAACATATCTCTTTTTCTTCTCTCAATTATTTTATTTATATTGTGCACTCTAATCAATATTAATCCAACTATTGTTCGTTTATACATTTTAAGAATGGCGTTTATCTTTTTGAGAATGAGTTTCTTATTTAATGTATTTGGGTCTACAACAGATGATACAAATGTTTGTGTCAGTAAATGTGTACTAACAGAGGCGGGGGTGTTTGTGAAAGCAACGGGGACAGAGCTGCTGTCAGACGAACAGCTGTGGGCGTCATCACAAACGGACGTGGCTTCACGTGACGCTCCGGAGGAAAGGACGTCCCATTGCTCTGAAAACTCATTTCCCTGTTTCTCGTGGTTTCCTTCGTCGCTCCATGCTTCCTGGAGGGAGGGACGAGACGCAGGGAAACCACGCAAGTGAGGGGTGCGTTCACACCGGAGTACTTTGGTGTACTTTTCCCACAATAGTTCATCAGAACTACGATATATTTGCGTTCACACCAAAAAGCCCCAGGAACTAAAGTAGCTCAAATGAGTTCGTCCGACCCGCTTTTCAGCCCTGCTACAGAGCAGGGACTGTCGTGGGAGAAAACAGTTCGTACGTCTGATTGGCTGTGCGGAATGCAAACCACGCCCGTTTGACTCTGATTTTTTTTTTGGAAGCGGCCATTGTATTTGCTCGTTTACCCGAAGAGATTACTTTTGTGAAAGCAGTTATTATAGCAACACTAAATAAATCATCGGAGCGGTGGAATTGATGAGGATGTCTCGGCGCTTCTGGCGATTTACTCGGAGGACGCGAAGTGCGGCATTCAGAAGCTTCTACTGCATGCAGTTTCAGTGGATCAGCAAAGTTAGCAGACCTGGCAAAGTCATGTCGTGACGACTACGAAGGTAAAATAAAATACATGCACTGCACTGTTTTAATCTGCACAATACTGGTCTTAGATGTACTTTTATTTGCTCAGTAGATCGAGCTAGCCATGCTAGAACTTGCTAACGTTAGGTCCAAGCTGGCTAACAACATCTAGCTAGCTAGCTATTCTCAGCCGTGCCCGCTATGAACACGTATTGACTTGTGAATAAGTGTGCAATGTTCTGTAATTTGCTTCACTAACTCATGGCACTAATCGTGTGTTTCAGGCGAGGTGTTTCTCTCAGGATTAGAAACTAGTTTTCCCCTCCGGGATAAAACGATAATATAACGTTAGCAATTAGCATGCTAGCTGGACCTCTGTGGCTACACTGAGGTAAACAATAGATTGTAGTTGCTATAATTTCAAGTAATTTGCAACATTCATTCTACATGTTAATGGTAAAAGCTTAAACAGTTGATTACCTGCATGCCACAAAGACTGATGTTCTAATATTTTTGCACATTTAAGTAGAAATGTAATTGAAATTCTATTTACTGCCTAAACATTGTTCCTTGTATTATCCTAAATAGTTTGACCTTGTTTCCTCAGAAGGCTTCTCAGACTACATGGAGGATCCCTCAGAGAAACACAGTTTCCACGTTCAGTTCCCCCCCGCTGAGAGTAGGCAGCTCCACACCCTCAGGACTACCATCCTGACCGCTGCTGCCATACTGCAGCAAACAGGAGGGAACGGAGGTGAAAACACACTTTATACATTTAGATATGTGGAGCACAAAGAAAAGCATTGCTAAAAAACATTTAGCAGCTAAACTGTGGATAACAAGTAAACCACATTGGTTTGTTATTCAATATTCAAAAGCTTTTTGAATCATTACATGTCACTTGTTAGACGCTTTTATCCAAAGCTTACATACTCAATACTGTGGGCAATCCCCACAGGAGCACTTTGGGGTGAAGTGTCTCAGGGACACAACGACATGCTGACTGCAGTGGGGTTTGAACCTGTGCTCCCCTGATCCGAACACCAATGCACTTATCCACTGCGCTCCCTATCATGTCCTGAGAGCCCTCCATCCCCAATTGCTAGTGCCTTCACCATTTAAAATGTTAATAGTCAAATCAAAGGTGTTCCCTGTTCCTCCTGTTGTGTGCCTGCAGAGACAGATTTGGACAATGTGTCTCGTTGTTGCGATTAAACTGATCTTGTATCTTGCATATTTCACCTTAGGAAAGTGGGCACGCGATGACAGCTTCCTTGACACCATCATGGCGATGGACCGCCGTGCCATGGTCAGCAAGGAGAATGAGGACCTGCGTGCCAAGGAGATGCACGACGAACGGCTGCTGCATTCACACAAGGCCCAGGAATCGAGGTGGAGCAACAAAATACCTTTCTGGCTGGGCTTCTGGCAGTGCTAAGCGAGCTGATTAAATCCAACAGGCCTTCAATACAAAAATTAAGAAAAACTTGTCGTTGATAAACTGTACAATGACTTGTTGGGAGGCGTGTGGTGCAGTGGTCTGGTGCGTTGGTGTTCGGATCAGGGGAGCACAGGTTCAAACCCCACTGCAGTCAGGATGTCGTTGTGTCCCTGGGCAAGACACTTCACCCCAAATTGCCTACACCTGTGACAGTTAATTTTGTATTATTGTGATTATATATATATGCCACTGTTATTAATACTGACACCTAACTTTGCACAAAGGTGTGTCTGCTGCTGAGCCTACCTATTGTTATTATATATATATATATATATATATATATCCACTGTTATTATATTGTTTTGATACTACTGACACTTATTGATCTGCTGCTGATAAATAAAAGAGAACCTACATGCACGGCACTAGCATCATGACTGTCTTTGTTTAAACCAGCAGCAGTGTACACAGACTAACCTGTGTGTGTGTGTAACGTAGTTCTTCAGGTGTGCATGCTTAACATGTATGTAACAAACGTTTTTAAAGAGCTTTCAACCTCATCCCATTGTCTTTAACACACATTTAACATAATATACTCATTAATATACAAATATACAGTATGAGTACTGTTTTGATACTGACATTTAATCTTTGCACTAAGGTGTCTGCACTATTGTAATTGTGTCTGTTGACTGGTAAATAAAAGAGACCAAATGCACTGTAAAAAAGATCAGCTTTATTGTCAATTTACAATTTCCATGCTGTTCAGATGCCTCTCCACAACGTTGCTTCCAGGCGAATACAGAGGAGTTGAAAAGAGCCCTTGGACATTCGGAAATCTTCGATCCACTGCACATTGGTGTACGTTGGCACCACCTCCCACCAGGCCGACGTTCTATTGTTCACCCCAGAGTTCCGTAGTATTCGCATATCTGGACACATACAAAGACACAAATTAGCCCTACAAACTCCATAAATCCTACATTAGATAGTATTAATGTGATTTAATGAACGTACCATTGCTGTTCTTTGGGCGTGATAACGGTCATCATCCTCGGCTGTACTACGGCGAAACATGTCCATCGTGTGCTTTTCGTGTCCAATCCTTTTGTTAAGGCTTCTTAACCGCCTTCGCCTCCGACTCAGCATTTCTATTGCATTTGAATGGTCGATCTGTATTTGTATTTGTGGCTGAGTTATTGGCTTAAATAACTCAGTTACGAAGCTGTATAACACGCCACCAAAACGTCAACTCCATACCGTGTCTGAGGTCGGAAGGTAAACAGAAGCATACAGCAGAAGTTTTTCTTCTTCTTCTCTCGGTTTTTTGGCGAATTGCAACTTTAAGGTGCATACCGCCACCTACTGTACTCGCCGTGAAGTTGTTTGCAGCTGCCTGGAAACCTGAGCAGAAGAAGAAATAAGTGACGTCAGCGGCTCATTTGCCTAATCCTCCCCCAGGAACTCATTTTGGTGTGAACGCGATCTGCTTTAGTTCATCAGAACTAAAAGAACTCTCATGAACTCAAGTTCTCAGGAACTACTGTGGGAAAAGTACTTGGTGTGAACTCGCCTAAGGTTTCCATTTAATCGACCTGAGAAGGACCCCTGGTCTAGCTGCGGCCGCGGCCAGTACACGACACTACAACGACACGCCCACCTGACACGACACTACGGTGGCTGAGAGACATTACCGTACATGGCAGATTAAAAACGAATTGCAAATGTTATTGTAGCATTTTAAGCAACTATTAGGCAAATAAATTAATAACCTAGTCTATCCGTTTGAGACACAACAGTATAACTTTCAACCCAAATCATTTTGTCAACAAACGGTGGTTTAGTAAACTTTTTTTTAATATATAAAATAGGTATTAATGAGATAATCTATTGATTATGTTTGTCTAACTGCTACACATGTATTTTATACATAAATGTAGATATTTGTGAACATCTAAATATAGTTGTTAAAGGTTTTAAGATATACATAATCACATCATGGGGTCATTAAGGAACAAATTAGGAGGGCCAGTCAGGCCACTAATGAGCTCAATCATTCACATGTATTATTACTTTATAAATTAAAAGTACTAGGGGTCTATTACAAAACCTTTGAAGGAATCGCATCAATTAAAATAAATGTATGGCAAGTATGATCAAATTAACATAATGTCAAGATATAGCCAATAGACAATCAACATGCTTTGAATATAAAGGAAGAAGAACAATAAACAGATGAACATTTAGGTTTTATGTGTAAATTGTGAACAAACCATCTTAATACATCTGGCAGTCTAAGACAGCAAACTAAGCTTCTTTAACTGCTGCTAGAACACAGTTTTACCATGGGGTATTTCTAACAAGACCAAAAAGATATACAAGGCTTCCAAAACAGAAGAAACCAACTCAATACAGTATTTTAATTTCCTTCAAAACGACAAAAGCACTAATAAAAACCAAATAACAACATAAAGGAAAAGTAATTGAAGTGGTTGCCTGTTGTAAATACCTTGGTATCTGGCTTGATGATTGTCTCTTCTCTTGCGTTCGGTCATACCCCCCTTCCCATACTATTATCGGTCAAAATTGGCCGGTGTGTTTTGCACAGTGATATTTCTGGAACCCCTTATCCCATTTTGATGGTTGACATCTCATTTGAACAGTCAAAGCCAGAATGACAGCAGGGGTGAATTTCATTTTATAATTTTGCAATAAGTCAAAGATATGTTTACTGTATATTATAAAAATGCTTGTCATGTAGGCATACTGGAGATGGGAAGGCTTTAGTCAGTGTTGTAGCTGAGATTCTTACCGTTCCAATGATGTATTAATAATAACTTGGATTTATATAGCGCCTTTCATGAGACCCAAGGTCGCTTTAAAAAGAACAGGAGTAGAAACAAACATAACAAAAGGCAGTCAGACGAACAGTTAGACAGACAAAACAAATAGATTTGGGGCCAAAGACCTTGGCAGACTTGAGGGCCCTTTTGAAGGCGTCAAGCGTGGGGATGTTGCAGATCTCCGCAGGGAGAGCGTTCCAGAGAGTGGGGGCTGCCATACTGAAGGCTCTGTCCCCGAAGGATCGCAGGTTGGTGCGGGGGGCCAGAGTCTGAAGACCGCAGGTTCCGGGGTAGGGCATGTGGGAATTGTATTGATTTGATACAAGCAAGCCAGTGTTTCATTGTGTACTTTCAACTACAGTATATGGTCCGGCAAGTTCAGCATTCACTGCATTCACTGTGATGAATATACAATAAGACACTGATACCGTTTTCCTCAATGAACATTTATTGAACAGAACATCATGTGAAAATTTCCTTTTTAGTTGTAGGCTACAAAAACAACATGTTGTGGTTTTGCGCTTTGACATCAAAATGTTGGGGGCTGTGGAAATATTGTGCCATGTTGCTGCAGCAGCCGGAGCCATCACTGGAGCGGCCGTCGGAGCCATCACTGGAGCGGCCGTCGGAGCCATCACTGGAGCGGCCGTCGGAGCCATCACTGGAGCGGCCGTCGGAGCCATCACTGGAGCGGCCGTCTGGGCCATCACTGGAGCGGCCGTCGGGCCATCACTGGAGCGGCCGTCGGGCCATCACTGGAGCGGCCGTCGGAGCCATCACTGGAGCGGCCGTCGGGCCATCACTGGAGCGGCCGTCGGAGCCATCACTGGAGCGGCCGTCTGGCCATCACTGGAGCGGCCGTCGGGCCATCACTGGAGCGGCCGTCTGGGCCATCACTGGAGCGGCGTCGGGCCATCACTGGAGCGGCCGTCTGGGCCATCACTGGAGCGGCCGTCGGAGCCATCACTGGAGCGGCCGTCGGGCCATCACTGGAGCGGCCGTCGGAGCCATCACTGGAGCGGCCGTCTGGGCCATCACTGGAGCGGCCGTCTGGGCCATCACTGGAGCGGTCGTCGGGGCCATCACTGGAGGAGTCGTTGTGGTTGCTGGGGCCGCCGCCAACGTAGTTGGATGTTCAGTGCAGCAGTTTTTAAAGTGACTAATAAACATCTCCTTTCTCCCAATGATTCTTGGGCAAAAGCCACAGTGATAATGGCTGCTGGCCACACATTTGAGATGGCATTTATAAACATTATAACCTAAAAAAGAGACAGAAAGTGGTTTAGAGGATTCTAGAAACAAACCAACATGAATTTCTTGTAAATATGCAATTTGAAACAAGGTGTTTGTGCGAGAGCAATAAATAATCATGTCACCAACAATAATATTTTTGCCTATAAACTGAATTTTTGCAGATTGAATGTGTGATTATGCTCATATTGTGCCTACCCCAAATAAGGATACTTTTCCAGCATTATTAACACTTCATAACCTGAATATAATCTAATTTTTAATGTTCAATTTATAATTCAAATTAATTTACACCAAGGATGTCCTGGGGCACAGAAATAACACATGTATCCATAATGTGTGAGGCATTAAACACATCTAACAAGTAACATGTAATGTAATGTGATGAAGTATACAATGATCATATAGAATTATAGATGTACTTACCTCCATATTTCACAAGTGCCCTCTGGTGGCTCTGCAAATGAGCCATCAGACCAGGGTATGACCCGGTCCTTTCACAAAATGGACACTGGAAGGTGTCCGAGTCCAATTTGTTGAGCTCTGGGCGTGCTCCATCACGGAGTGTTGTGTTGTTTGTCTATAGGTGAATAAAATAGAATACAATTTCAGTGACTTTAATATTGGAAATAGTTAACTCCTTAAACAAGCAGCAATGGACTGGCCTGTATAATCCTATGGGACAAAGCTGGTCATACTTCCTCACTTTCAGAAGGTAACCCTTTAACTGCCAGCGCCACCATTTGGTAGAGCACATTTTGTGTCTTGATATCTTGTTGAAAAAAAAAAAGTTTAACTCCATCTGATTCAGCCAGCTCTACCCTTTTGGTTGACATGTTATGCACAAAACAACCTCTAGATGTCACTGTGGTTCGAACAGAAAGCCCTTCAGCTAGTTTAAATCTTTATATATACAGTCTATGGTTTAAATGTCAGGCCTACAGCATGGCCACAAACCCCATCTAAAAACAGAGGCCTGATTGCATCCACCTGGGTTACTTGGCTCTACCCAATAACTATATATCATTTAACTTTAAACCACACTTAAAATAATAATATAATTATACATATGTGCATGTCAGTATAGCAGCTAATACATGTTTTTTTTTTTAAAACATTCAAATGTGAAAGACACCTTCAATGAATATTTAAAACTTACACAAAATCAGATTCTTGTAAAAATGCTGTCCATCTGTCAAGCTAAAATATATACATATATCTTAGCTCTTAGCTTGACATGCTAACTGAACGAGCATGTTCAGTTAGCATATATGCTAACTGAACGTGAGCATGTCAAGCTAAGAGCTAAGATATATATATATATGTATTCCATTCCTTTACATTTAATATTTAAAACAAATTAGCAAAATAAACACAATTACACTGCGCTAAACAGCCACATCGACAAACAAACGAGAACCTAAATAAATAGTATGTAATTATATCTAAAACCACAATACGTTAATTACCTGTACTCGGTGCGCCATATTGTTTGTCTGTTCTCTGTAAACCTCATGTCTCCTTAAATATCCTTGCGTCAGCGTCAGTGTCGTCAATTCGCTTTTAATCTGCATGTACGGTAATGTCTCTCAGCCACCGTAGTGTCGTGTCAGGTGGGCGTGTCGTGTAGGGGGCGTGTCGTGTAGTGTCGTGTACTGGCCGCGGCCGCAGCTAGACCCTTCTCCTTCTCGTGGTTTCCTTGCGTCTCTCCATGCTTCCTGGTGGGAGGGACTAGACGCAGGGAAACCACGCAAGAGAGGGACGCAAGGAATCCATTTAACCGATGTGTGTGTGTGTGTGTGTGTGTGTGTGTGTGTGTGTGTGTGTGTGTGTGTGTGTGTGTGTGTGTGTGTGTGTGTGTGTGTGTGTGTGTGTGTGTGTGTGTGTGTGTTGTGTGTGGTGTGTGTGTGTGTGTGTGTGTGAACTTCTTTCTTCTGTTTACCTCGGACTGTAGAAGATAGCTTAGCATGCTAGCTGGTAACACGTTAGCAACACTGAGTGAGAGAAACCGGAAGTGGTGATTTAGTAAACATGAGTGCCAAAACTTAAGACCTTTCTCATTTCTAATTTGAGAGGTCGAGGAGGGGAACCGTTGCTTTTTCATCTCCAACACAGCCATCTTCTGTAGAAGTTTGTGGAAGTCATCTGAAGAGAATGGAGGCATTTAGCTGCTAACTAGCTAAATAGCATGCAGTACCAGGCTTGCTGAGGTCGTCGTAAACATATTGAAATATGGCTGAAGAGAGACTGAACAAATCCACAATGTGTGTGAACAGGTAAGTCCGGCTTGAACCCTCACAGAGAGTCTGTGTGTAGTCTCCAACGATAACGTTTTGGGGTTCATTTCATTTCAAAGCACTGCCATAACTGCCCTGCCACCTGAGCATAAACACCTGACTGCGTTAGTGTTGACTCTCAGCACTAGAAGAAGACTGAGGACTAGCAGGAAGAGGGGGAGGTGTAGGAGTCAGGGGCGGACTGGCCATCGGGACGTTCGGACGAATCCCGATGGGCCGGTACTGAAGTGGGCGGTCGAGAGTCCCGGGCTGATTTGTAGTCCCAGTCCGCCCCTGGTCGAGTTGTTCTCAGCGTGGAGGTGGAGCGTCTGGAGGCTCTCCTGCAGGACTGTGACCCCACAGGGAGCGTCTGGGGGCTCTCCTGCAGGACTGTGACCCCACAGGAGCGTCTGGGGGCTCTCCTGCAGGATTGTGACCCCACAGGGAGCGTCTGGGGCTCTCCTGCAGGACTGTGACCCCAGGGAGCGTCTGGGGGCTCTCCTGCAGGACTGTGACCCCACAGGGAGCGTCTGGGGGCTCTCCTGCAGGACTGTGACCCCACAGGGAGCGTCTGGGGGCTCTCCTGCAGGACTGTGACCCCCCACAGGGAGCGTCTGGGGGCTCTCCTGCAGGACTGTAACCCCCACAGGGAGCGTCTGGGGGCTCTCCTGCAGGACTGTGACCCACAGGGAGCGTCTTCCCTCCATCGAGCCAGGGATGCTCTGATGTCGATGACATCCTCGTGGATTCATCTTCTTATTATAGACACATGCATTTCCAAACATTTGGTCTACCTATGTTGTAAATCTATTATCTCTTCAATTTACACACGGCATCTATTGCACGTCTGTCCGTCCTGGGAGAGGGATCCCTCCTCTGTTGCTCTCCCTGAGGTTTCTCCCATGTTCCTTTAACTGTGGAAGTGTTTCCTTGTACGATGTGAGGGTCTGAGGACAGAGGGTCTAAGGACAGAGGGTCTGAGGACAGAGGGTCTGAGGACAGAGGGTCTGAGGACAGAGGGTCTAAGGACAGAGGGTCTAAGGACAGAGGGTCTAAGGACAGAGGGTCTGAGGACAGAGGGTCTAAGGACAGAGGGTCTAAGGACAGAGGGTCTAAGGACAGAGGGGGTCGTATTGTCATAGTGATATTCTGTACAAACTGTGAAGTCCACTGAGTAACATTTGTGACATTGGGCTATATAAATAAACATTGATTGATTGATTGATTGATTGATTGATGAGCTGCTGTGACGCTAGGAGGTGAATCAGAAACTCAGTTTGTATTCTTACCTCAAGTTACCCTTCATTGAACTGTATTCGATAGAGAGCATATTGGTGTTACTCTAACTGTGCATGTTAGCGGTGGAAAGCTTCCACAGTATCTCTGTGTTTCTGTAGTGCAGGATTCTCTACAACACAACAAAGACCAGAGAAGAGGAGTTTTGATGGAGCACCTCAGGGTGCAGGTGGGTGGACAAAGGCTCTTGTTCT
This sequence comes from Trematomus loennbergii, assembly GCA_012861695.1. NCBI lineage: Eukaryota > Metazoa > Chordata > Actinopteri > Perciformes > Nototheniidae > Trematomus > Trematomus loennbergii. The sequence continues at coordinate 71,737 of JAAOOA010001832.1, read as the reverse complement.
ATGAAGTGTGTGACATTTTGAATGTGTTTCATCAGGCCAGACCAGATATCATATTGTTTAGCAGCTAGTGGGCTCAGTCACTGCTGTGGACCAGAACCTCTCTCCATCAGGACCAGAACCTCTCTCCATCAGGACCAGAACCTCTCCATCAGGACCAGAACCTCTCTCCATTAGAACCTCTACATCAGGACCAGAACCTCTCTCCATCAGGACCAGAACCTCTCTCCATTAGAACCTCTACATCAGGACCAGAACATCTCTCCATCAGGACCAGAACCTCTCTCCATTAGAACCTCTACATCAGGACCAGAACCTCTCTCCATCAGGACCAGAACCTCTCTCCATTAGAACCTCTACATCAGGACCAGAACCTCTCTCCATTAGAACCTCTACATCAGGACCAGAACCTCTCTCCATCAGGACCAGAACCTCTCTCCATTAGAACCTCTACATCAGGACCAGAACCTCTCTCCATCAGGACCAGAACCTCTCTCCATCAGGACCAGAACCTCTCCATCGGGACCTCTCTCCATCAGGACCTCTCTCCATCAGGAGCAGAACCTCTCTCCATCAGTACCAGAACCTCTCTCCATCAGGAGCAGAACCTCTCTCCATCAGGAGCAGAACCTCTCTCCATCAGGACCAGAACCTCTCCATCAGGAGCAGAACTCTCTCCATCAGGACCAGAACCTCTCTCCATCAGGACCAGAACCTCTCTCCATCAGGACCTCTCTCCATCAGAACCAGAACCTCTCTCCATCAGGACCAGAACCTCTCTCCATCAGGACCAGAACCTCTCTCCATCAGGACCAGAACCTACCACAAAGTTTAAATATTGCTTACTGCACATATTTTATATTCTATATTTATTGCATTCTATTTCAATGTAAATGACTGCTTTATTTTATTGCTATCTTACTATATTTTATTACAGTGTTCTTAATATAGTTCACTATCTGTGTTATTTTTATTTATAAAACGGATCTGTCAAATCAAGCAATCTGATTGGTTCTTACCCGTGAGATAATGAGCGTATATCACGGGTAGAATTGTAGTTACTTTTCACAACAAGTCAGTATCCCTCCGCATCTGAGAAACAGCTACAACCGTTACAGCTGTTACATTACGTCCGTTACGAAACTAACTAACTAACAAAGCTTGAGAAGAAACATGTAAGGTTAACTTCGACCTTGATATAATGACCATATACCACGACAGGCCGTGGTATATGGTCATTATATCACAGCTAAGGGGCTGAACCACGCCCCTTAGCTGTGAGATAATGACCATATACCACGGCCTGTCGTGAGCTATTGCTTAAGTATGCACCACGACACCAAATCAAATTCCTCGTACGTGAACCTTCCTGGTGATGAACCTGATTCTGATCCTAACAAACTCTGTAAGGGTCTGTCTAGTATCGAGCGCTCCATGAGTTTCCATTTAGAAAAACATTCATTATGACACCAGAGCATCAGCGGCCTTATCTGTGCCGCTAGACAATCATCTTTCAGGTTGGGAAAGCCCATCCCTCCGCTTGGCTTTGGCAGCTGTGGAGTTTTGTATCTCCTATGAATTGGTAATGACATAAACAAGTAAGAAGGTCAAATATTTGTTTTTATTGTCGTAATTCTGTTTCCAAGATCCAGGAAAGAGGCCCATCGATGTAGATGGCCTTTTCTCTGTGAATGTTCATAGTTATCAGAGTACAGAGACATGACTTTGGTTCATTTTACACCTACGTATGTCCCGGACGTACAAAGTGTGGACCCAAAAGCATGGATGCAGCTATTTTTAATAAAGTGGGGTGCCAGTCTGAATCAGGACAAATAATCATCTTAAATATTCAAGAGAAATGGTTCAGTCAAACCAAACACATTACATAACGTGGGAAATATCTCCCCCATCACCGAAATGCAATACAAATTAGATCACTCATACATTTCCTTTTCCGTGTGATGCATATTTCATGGGGGAAAACAGGCATATAAGATCAGTGTGTGTGCAGTGTGTGGTGAAAACAGTCAATATATACAGTTCAATCCGCTTTAGCAAAGAGTCCAGCTGGTAGCAACCCCAACATGAGTCCAGTCCAGTTCACGAACAAAGACTCCTCTCCGGGTTTTCCCACGGATCCTCCCGAACCCAAAATACAGCTCTTTCACAGAAAAGGCAAACTGCGGCAGAACGAGCCCTCAGATCGAGTGCTGCCACCAAGACATGTTCAATATGCTTTCTCTTTGTGCTACAGGGCCATCAATAAAACATTATAAGAACGAAGCTGCGGGCCGGTCAAAGGCCTGCCTTAGGAAATGCTTCGTGCTTTTGTTTTGAAGTCCCAAAACCGGAAGTGGTCCCCTCTCGGAACCATTTTGTGTCTCGTCGTCTCGTGTTCCTGAGAAAGCGTGTGAGCTCCAGCTGATCCATGGTGTGTGTGAGCTCTGATCATCGTGTGTGTGTCTGTGTGTGTGTCTCTGTGTGTGTGTCTCTTTTTCTTCTGTTTACCTCGGACTGTAGAAGCTAGCTTAGCATGCTAGCTGGTAACACGTTAGAGTGAGAGACACCGGAAGTGGTGATTTAGTAAACAAGAGTGAGCTGTCTCGTTCTTACTTGACTCTCCTGTGTATATACAGTCAGGGCCGGCTCGAGACCATTTGCAGCCCTATGCGAGATTTTAGCTGCACCCCCCCCTCAATAGAGTATCCAAGGAATACACAATAAAGTAAAATGCTTCAATCTGGAGCACTTTGAGCAGAATGACTAGAGACCTGATCTAGGGGAACTCTAAACCCCATATGAAAAAGATCGGTTTACATTTTAATAATCAATAAGTATCTGAACATAACCCATAGCCATAACAAATACATGGAACTTATTTATTTGTGTTGTTCATCATATCTTATTTTACCTAGTTAATATTCATTTATTTATTTATGCATATTGTTTCATCTCTCCAGTTTTAAACAATATGTCTGGTTTGTCCTGTAGTATCTGGAATGATTTCAACCTGTTTATCCCAATAATTATAAAGGAGTGCCTTGGAAATATGTGTTTACATCAATTGTGACCAAACCGTTTGAGACCCGTTTGAGTCTCTCTCTCTCTCTCTCTCTCTCTCTCTCTCTCTCTCTCTCTCTCTGTCTCTCTCTCTCTCTCTCTCTCTCTCTCTCTCTCTCTCTCTCTCTCTCTCTCTCTCTCTCTCTCTCTCTCTCTCTCTCTCTCTCTCTCTCTCTCTCTCTATCACTCTCTCTATCACTCGCCCTTTGGCTGTGAGCTGCGGGCGCCTGATAAGCCAACATCCCCCACTTTCATCACTTCCAGCGCCCATCGTACAGGGCAAATGCAAAGTGTAGCCGGGGGGAAAAGGGTGTTACATTTACTTAATTATGAATGTTGTTACATCAAGGCTGAAAATCAGGATGAGCGCCAACGGTCAAAAAGGTTTGTTCCCTCCCAGAGCTGCCAGCGCAGCGCCTCTCCAGATCTGGAGCCCTAGGCGAACATCTATAACGCCAGTGCTCGACCGGCCTGCTATTATACAGTAAGCCTATATTCAAAGACCTCTCTCTCTCTGTGTCACAGGAGCGCCCCCTGCTGTCCGCGGTGCTCCAGCCTCAGCTCCAGGTCCACAGAGCAGGTCTGTCCCCTCTCTCTCTCTCTGCTGCTGCTCTTCTTAGAGGTCTCTGTGACACAGAAACCCCCAGCCCCATTTCCTCGCTAGCAAACGCCTTTTAAAGTCTATCTGATTTCTGTCTCACGGAGAGGTCCTTCCTTCCTGCAGCGGTTGGACTATACAACCAGCACAGCCCCTAGGAGACCCTCCCCACAGACACTACAACACAGACTATACAACCAGCACAGCCCCTAGGAGACCCCCCCCCACAGACACTACAACACAGACTATACAACCAGCACAGCCCCTAGGAGATCCTCCCCACAGACACACTACAACACAGACTATACAACCAGCACAGCCCCTAGGAGACCCTCCCCACAGACACTACAACACAGACTATACAACCAGCACAGCCCCTAGGAGACCCTCCCCACAGACACTACAACACAGACTATACAACCAGCACAGCCCCTAGGAGACCCCCCCCCCACAGACACTACAACACAGACTATACAACCAGCACAGCCCCTAGGAGACCCCCCCCCCCACACACACTACAACACAGACTATACAACCAGCACAGCCCCTAGGAGACCCCCCCCACAGACACTACAACACAGACTATACAACCAGCACAGCCCCTAGGAGACCCCCCCCACAGACACTACAACACAGACTATACAACCAGCACAGCCCCTAGGAGACCCCCCCACACAGACACTACAACACAGACTATACAACCAGCACAGCCCCTAGGAGACCCCCCCCACAGACACTACAACACAGACTATACAACCAGCACAGCCCCTAGGAGACCCCCCCCACAGACACTACAACACAGACTATACAACCAGCACAGCCCCTAGGAGACCCCCCCCACAGACACTACAACACAGACTATACAACCAGCACAGCCCCTAGGAGACCCTCCCCACAGACACTACAACACAGACTATACAACCAGCACAGCCCCTAGGAGACCCCCCCCCCCACAGACACTACAACACAGACTATACAACCAGCACAGCCCCTAGGAGACCCCCCCCACAGACACTACAACACAGACTATACAACCAGCACAGCCCCTAGGAGACCCCCCCCCACAGACACTACAACACAGACTATACAACCAGCACAGCCCCTAGGAGACCCCCCCACAGACACACTACAACACAGACTATACAACCAGCACAGCCCCTAGGAGACCCTCCCCACAGACACACTACAACACAGACTATACAACCAGCACAGCCCCTAGGAGACCCCCCCCAGACACAACAACACAGACTATACAACCAGCACAGCCCCTAGTAGACCCCCCCCCCCTGTGCCTCCCAGTCTTGCCCATAGACGTGTTCATTTCCATGACTGCCCAAAAGCTGATATTATTCCTCTGGCATAAGAATGGTATCCTTCTTTGGAACCTGTTGCTCAATCGTCCCCAACACACGACCCACGGGCAGAAAGCCCCCCCCCTTATAGGAAACACATACTCAGCACTGACTCTTGGAAAGGCCTCCTTCATAAAGGAAGACAGCATGGACAGCAGGTTCATACTTTAGTTCTGACCAAAACAAGAATGGCTGAACAATCGCAGCCTCTGAGCGCGGCGAAGAGCACCACTCAACTGTTGACCAGTGGTCCAGAGCTGGAGCAGTCATATTGCTACCTTTTCTATTTCCATGCTCCATCCATGTGGACAGGTGAACATGATCCACTGCTTGCTTACTTCCCGTCCCATGGTGAATAACCAGAGAGATGCATGTAGAGCTGTCTGGAACAGGATGCCTGACCTCTGGCGCTTTAGGGAGTATCACATTCTGCATCAGATGACATGGCCAACAAGGGCATTTGTGATGAAGCAGTGCATCAGACAACTAAATGGCAGTTATTCATACATTTTAAATGCCTGCCTATAGCCGATGTAGTGTTATTTATGTAGCCTATGTATTGTGTGTGTACGTACCTACTTAGGCTACTGCCTACTTTTCTTCATGAATTCAACTTGCAGTCGGCTTATTTATCAAAGAGCAATGGCAGATGACCAGCCAACTAGGCGAGGACATTTGTGTCCAAGCAATGCATCAAGGCCGCTACACACCGGGCCGATGTCTGGCCGTCGATAGATGTCTGGCCGTCGATGAGCGTCCTGTCGCCCTACTCAGATTGGTGTGTCCCGCACCGTCGTGTCTTTTCGGCCGTGCCGACACCTTCCGCCTCCGATTCGACATTTTGAATCGAGAGGCTTGTTACTGTCCACAATCTGCCTAGTTTAATGTAGTTTAATGTTGTAGCTGTTCAAGATGGTCATTTTCAAATGTTTTAAAAATATACTGTTAGTAGTTAAACCAATAATAATGCTACGGCTGCAACTGACAGTTATGCTATGTTGGCACATTTTTATTTAATCTTAACGCTGTGTGATTAAAAGAATAAACCCAAATAGCAGGATAGGCTATATGTGCTATATCTTGCCCCACTGCAAAGGCTCTGCACCGATCCTGTTCACACCCTGGCAGAGTTCATCTCTGTGCTGCTTGGCTCGAGCTGTAGCATGGAGCTATTTGTTGTTTGTATATATCACACAGTCTGTCTTCTGGTTGCCTCTTTTGAATGACGAATACACACTACCGCCGCCTGCTGGTAAGGAGAGTTATTGCCACTCGTACGTGCTACTTGGCCGTCGCTGAAGTCTTTGCGGTGTGTTCCAGTGCGACTGGCCAAGACGCAGAGACGTGAGGCGACACAACAGTCGGGTCCGTCAGGACGTGTTCGTTGGTGTTTGTTTGGTGTGTAGGCCTTCAGACAACTATAGGCTAAGTGATACGCATTCCTTAAGTAGGCTACATTTGAACATGCAAACAAACAAAAAAATAGCAAGAAACTTTCAACAAAGATTCAACAGAAAAGCTGTGCCTCGTTCACTTCACGATATGACCGAGGCTACACATCAACATAGCGTCGTCTAATGATCCACACGTTTTAAGAGCAGGCAGTCCTGTATGAATAATATCATTTGTTAATCTAAATTAAACTCACCGTACGCTGCAAAAGGTGGCGTTGCAGACAGGATTTTTTGTCGGACGATCTTCGGTCAGCAAATGATGTGTCTGCGTGACAGACGTTTGCTTTCGTATGAGAACAAGCGACAGACTGGCATTTGTCGCGGTCTGGAAAGAAAGGAAGAGGACAGAATAACACGGCGGATATCGCGTTTTGCATAAAATGTAATATTGACTTTTCAATACCCACGAAATACAATACTGATTTCGGCGGGAACTCTTTTTTCAAAAGTGGCATTTATTGCGTTTTGGAACCAAACTCTTCATCTGTCACATTAAGCTGGCTGTGGCTCTTTTCTGCTGTAACAACGTACATGTCCCCTCTGTGGGACTAATACAGGTATTCTGATTCTGATTTCACATATTCAGCATGCTTCCTTCTTCTTTATGCATACTTTACTCATCACTCACCTTTTAAACTATATTTTAGCTTTACTGTCCTACACTGGAATGATTTACCACCTGTTATTATTTATATTGTTGTTTTTGTATTACTATAATAACATTAACAATGTGTGCTTTGGAAATGTTGTTTACTTTAATGTTGACCAAACCGTTTGAGACCCACTGAGCTGTAGTTATCAGAGCCTCTCAATCTGAGCTGTAGTTATCAGAGCCTCTCAGTCTGAGCTGTAGTTATCAGAGCCTCTCAGTCTGAGCTGTAGTTATCAGCCACTCAGTCTGAGCTGTAGTTATCAGAGCCTCTCAGTCTGAGCTGTAGTTATCAGAGCCTCTCAGTCTGAGCTGTAGTTATCTCTCTCACTCTGAGCTGTAGTTATCAGAGCCTCTCAGTCTGAGCTGTAGTTATCAGAGCCTCTCAGTCTGAGCTGTAGTTATCTCTCTCACTCTGAGCTGTAGTTATCAGAGCCTCTCATTCTGAGCTGTAGTTATCTCTCTCAGTCTGAGCTGTAGTTATCAGAGCCTCTCAGTCTGAGCTGTAGTTATCAGAGCCTCTCAGTCTGAGCTGTAGTTATCAGAGCCTCTCAGTCTGAGCTGTAGTTATCAGAGCCTCTCAGTCTGAGCTGTAGTTATCAGAGCCTCTCAGTCTGAGCTGTAGTTATCAGCCACTCAGTCTGAGCTGTAGTTATCAGAGCCTCTCAGTCTGAGCTGTAGTTATCAGAGCCTCTCAGTCTGAGCTGTAGTTATCTCTCTCACTCTGAGCTGTAGTTATCAGAGCCTCTCAGTCTGAGCTGTAGTTATCAGAGCCTCTCAGTCTGAGCTGTAGTTATCTCTCTCACTCTGAGCTGTAGTTATCAGAGCCTCTCATTCTGAGCTGTAGTTATCTCTCTCAGTCTGAGCTGTAGTTATCAGAGCCTCTCAGTCTGAGCTGTAGTTATCAGAGCCTCTCAGTCTGAGCTGTAGTTATCAGAGCCTCTCAGTCTGAGCTGTAGTTATCAGAGCCTCTCAGTCTGAGCTGTAGTTATCAGAGCCTCTCAGTCTGAGCTGTAGTTTCCAGAGCCTCTGAGCTGTAGTTATCAGAGCCTCTTAGTCTGAGCTGTAGTTATCAGAGCCTCTCAGTCTGAGCTGTAGTTATCAGAGCCTCTCAGTCTGAGCTGTAGTTATCAGAGCCTCTCAGTCTGAGCTGTAGTTATCAGAGCCTCTCAGTCTGAGCTGTAGTTATCAGAGCCTCTCAGTCTGAGCTGTAGTTTCCAGAGCCTCTGAGCTGTAGTTATCAGAGCCTCTCAGTCTGAGCTGTAGTTATCAGAGCCTCTCAGTCTGAGCTGTAGTTATCAGAGCCTCTCAGTCTGAGCTGTAGTTATCAGAGCCTCTCAGTCTGAGCTGTAGTTATCAGCCTCTCAGTCTGAGCTGTAGTTATCAGAGCCTCTCAGTCTGAGCTGTAGTTATCAGAGCCTCTCAATCTGAGCTGTAGTTATCAGAGCCTCTCAATCTGAGCTGTAGTTATCAGAGCCTCTCAATCTGAGCTGTAGTTATCAGAGCCTCTCAGTCTGAGCTGTAGTTATCTCTCAGTCTGAGCTGTAGTTATCAGAGCCTCTCAGTCTGAGCTGTAGTTATCAGAGCCTCTCAGTCTGAGCTGTAGTTATCAGAGCCTCTCAGTCTGAACTGTAGTTATCAGTCTCTCAGTCTGAGCTGTAGATATCAGAGCCTCTCAGTCTGAGCTGTAGTTATCAGAGCCTCTCAGTCTGAGCTGTAGTTATCAGAGTCTCTCAGTCTGAGCTGTAGTTATCAGAGCCTCTCAGTCTGAGCTGTAGTTATCAGAGCCTCTCAGTCTGAGCTGTAGTTATCAGAGCCTCTCAGTCTGAACTGTAGTTATCAGTCTCTCAGTCTGAGCTGTAGATATCAGAGCCTCTCAGTCTGAGCTGTAGTTATCAGAGCCTCTCAGTCTGAGCTGTAGTTATCAGCCTCTCAGTCTGAGCTGTAGTTATCAGAGCCTCTCAGTCTGAGCTGTAGTTATCTCTCTCAGTCTGAGCTGTAGTTATCAGAGCCTCTCAGTCTGAGCTGTAGTTATCAGAGCCTCTCAGTCTGAGCTGTAGTTATCAGCCTCTCAGTCTGAGCTGTAGTTATCAGAGCCTCTCAGTCTGAGCTGTAGTTATCAGCCTCTCAGTCTGAGCTGTTGTTATCAGAGCCTCTCAGTCTGAGCTGTAGTTATCAGAGCCTCTCAGTCTGAGCTGTAGTTATCTCTCTCACTCTGAGCTGTAGTTATCAGAGCCTCTCAGTCTGAGCTGTAGTTATCAGAGCCTCTCATTCTGAGCTGTAGTTATCTCTCTCAGTCTGAGCTGTAGTTATCAGAGCCTCTCAGTCTGAGCTGTAGTTATCAGAGCCTCTCAGTCTGAACTGTAGTTATCAGTCTCTCAGTCTGAGCTGTAGATATCAGAGCCTCTCAGTCTGAGCTGTAGTTATCAGAGCCTCTCAGTCTGAGCTGTAGTTATCAGCCTCTCAGTCTGAGCTGTAGTTATCAGAGCCTCTCAGTCTGAGCTGTAGTTATCAGCCTCTCAGTCTGAGCTGTAGATATCAGAGCCTCTCAGTCTGAACTGTAGTTATCAGAGCCTCTCAGTCTGAGCTGTAGTTATCAGAGCCTCTCAGTCTGAGCTGTAGTTATCAGAGCCTCTCAGTCTGAGCTGTAGTTATCAGAGTCTCTCAGTCTGAGCTGTAGTTATCAGAGCCTCTCAGTCTGAGCTGTAGTTATCAGAGCCTCTCAGTCTGAGCTGTAGTTATCAGAGCCTCTCAGTCTGAGCTGTAGTTATCAGAGCCTCTCAGTCTGAGCTGTAGTTATCAGAGCCTCTCAGTCTGAGCTGTAGTTATCTCTCAGTCTGAGCTGTAGTTATCTCTCTAGTCTGAGCTGTAGTTATCAGAGCCTCTCAGTCTGAACTGTAGTTATCAGTCTCTCAGTCTGAGCTGTAGTTATCAGAGTCTCTCAGCCTGAGCTGTAGTTATCAGAGCCTCTCAGTCTGAGCTGTAGTTATCAGTCTCTCAGTCTGAGCTGTAGTTATCTCTCTCAGTCTGAGCTGTAGTTATCAGAGTCTCTCAGCCTGAGCTGTAGTTATCAGAGCCTCTCAGTCTGAGCTGTAGTTATCAGAGCCTCTCAGTCTGAACTGTAGTTATCAGTCTCTCAGTCTGAGCTGTAGTTATCTCTCTCAGTCTGAGCTGTAGTTATCAGAGCCTCTCAGTCTGAGCTGTAGTTATCTCTCTCAGTCTGAGCTGTAGTTATCAGAGCCTCTCAGTCTGAGCTGTAGTTATCAGAGCCTCTCAGTCTGAACTGTAGTTATCAGTCTCTCAGTCTGTGCTGTAGATATCAGAGCCTCTCAGTCTGAGCTGTAGTTATCAGAGCCTCTCAGTCTGAGCTGTAGTTATCTCTCTCAGTCTGAGCTGTAGTTATCTCTCAGTCTGAGCTGTAGTTATCAGAGCCTCTCAGTCTGAGCTGTAGTTATCTCTCTCAGTCTGAGCTGTAGTTATCAGAGTCTCTCAGTCTGAGCTGTAGTTATCTCTCTCAGTCTGAGCTGTAGTTATCAGAGCCTCTCAGTCTGAGCTGTAGTTATCAGAGCCTCTCAGTCTGAGCTGTAGTTATCTCTCTCAGTCTGAGCTGTAGTTATCAGAGTCTCTCAGTCTGAGCTGTAGTTATCAGAGCCTCTCAGTCTGAGCTGTAGTTATCAGAGTCTCTCAGTCTGAGCTGTAGTTATCAGAGTCTCTCAGCCTGAGCTGTAGTTATCAGAGCCTCTCAGTCTGAGCTGTAGTTATCAGAGTCTCTCAGCCTGAGCTGTAGTTATCAGAGCCTCTCAGTCTGAGCTGTAGTTATCAGAGTCTCTCAGTCTGAGCTGTAGTTATCAGAGCCTCTCAGTCTGAGCTGTAGTTATCAGAGCCTCTCAGTCTGAGCTGTAGTTATCAGAGCCTATTAACTCTTTTGACTCTTTTTTAATCTGTTATGCCCTGAGCCTGTTTTCAGGTCTCAGGATCTAAAATGACATTCCCAGAACAAATGACTATAACTTCACTTCTAAAAGGGGTAAATTAATAATCTTTTTTCTCAAAGCAATGATAAACCTGTGAGTTGGATGTAGAAAAGTCAGAATCAATATAGATGTTTTTATTTTAAAGGGGACCTATCATGCAAAATGCACTTGTGTACGTCTTTTCTACATGAATATGTGTCCCCGGTGTTCCAGGGAACTCACCAAGTGTCAGAAAACACAACCCTCTCTATTTTCCTCCATACCCAAATCTCTAAAAAAGGGGCTGCAACGGATCTGATAAAAACTGATCCAGATTTGAACACTGTCCTGACGTCAGGACGGTGGCGCTACGGCTATTGGGCCAACTCTCCACCTATCAGGGGAATGTGGGGTTGGGCCACGGCCGGCCATTGCCGCTCGAAAGCACTGGAGACGCTGTAGTACATATGCCAGGCCTGTAAGTGGCGCTGTAGTCTGCCACAAAAGCAGCGAAGAAGACTTCCCGCGCATGGTTACCATGGTTACCCTTCTGTTTATTCTCCGCTGTGGCTTTCTTTCTCCCTCCCCGAGGCAAGCGTTTGCTCCCGCTGCTTTAATTCAATGCAATCCCTCCCCGTCGAGGCAAGCACTGTAATTCTCTCCGGTTAGTCCACCAGCAGATGACAAACACCCACCTCTCCGCCTCTTCCAAGGAACGAGGGGACCGCGCGGCAGAGTTTCACTTTCTTTCGCCGGTCAAGATGTCCGTTAAAGGACAAAATTAGAAAAGTGCCGGTCAAAGGTCTTCTTTGTTATTTATTGAGCTTTAAAACAAATGAATAACGACTCTATATAATAAAACACGGAGGACAGAGATCTATTTTTCTCCCCCTCTTCTGACAGCCCAGCAGCTGATCAGAGCACGTCTCCCCTCTCCTGCAGGGGGGCGTGGTCAGCTGCAGCTCACAGAATCAGCCCCCTGCAAAAACAGGGCTGGAAAGAGCAAATTGAGCGAAATGAGGCATGGCTAAAATGCAGGATCTGTTTGGTATTTTGAAAAAAAAACTATATTTATATACTTTATATAGGTATGGCCCTACAATATATTGTTCAAATATAGCATGATAGGTGTCCTTTAAAGTAAATTCAGATTGAACATAGTAAAAAACTGTAAATTATAGTGTCCGTCCAAAGATTATTTTTTACTTATAGTGAAAACCACCCTTGGATGATGGGTTAGTAGACTAAAAGCTTTAGGAATCCAAAGTACAACATATAATAAGTACCCTGTATCAAGATTGATGCAAAACAAGTGACATTTGACCTTTTTAGAGAGATTTAGAAAAAACCCCACTTCTGGGGTCATTTGGGTGGATTTGACCTATCTCTGGCCCCCCTTGCTCGATTTTGAACCGTTAGAAAATATAGAATCGAGGGGGAGTTCCTAAAATCCACCTACGCGTTACCAAATAAGGAGTGAGAGTGATGCGTACGCAGCTTGCCCAAACCGAAAGCTATGTTACCTCTGAAAACTGAAACCTAGGCTTATTGCCATAAATATGAAGATGGATTATCAGTAATCATTTCAAAGTGACACAGACACATTGGATTAACCTTCAGCAGCGTTTTTTATCGTTTTAATGCCATTGAACACGACTTTTGATCAGAAACAGCAAAAGGTTAGACATATTGCCGTTTTGGCTCAGTAAAGCTACGTTGTGTGTTGTCTGGATTTGCTTTCGCTGCGGGGAGTTTTGATCGCACAGTGACGATCTGTGGAATCTTAGCTTTAATCTGATATCTGGTTTGTGCAGATCCGATAAGTAATAACTGTACTTTTACTTAAATAAGGTCTGAATGCAGGACTTTAACTACTAGAGGAGCATTTCCATCCTATAGGCGCAGAGTAGCTGTGATTGAGCCCCAAAAGAATTCATAGTTTACAATCTGGCTGAACTGGAAGAGGTATGCAAGTATATAAACGAAGGCATTGATTAGGGCTACAACACTACTCAAATTGTAAAGGTGATTAGTTTCACAGTTTTTCTGACTGTGCTTCCTGTTTCCTGCAGACGCCCAGCAGCTGCTGGTTAAAGAAGAGGTTCCCCCTGAGCAGCAGGAGTGGAGCTCCAGTCTGGACCAGGAGGACCCAGAGCCCCCCCACACATCAAAGAGGAACAGGAGGAACTCTGGATCAGTCAGGAGGGAGAGCAGCTTCAAGGGCTGGAGGAGGCTGATATCATTGAGTTCATCTTCACTCCTGTCCCTGTGAAGAGTGAAGATGATGAAGAGAAACCTCAGTCCTCTCAGCTTCATCAAAGACAAACTGAACACCTGGAAACAGAAGCTGATGGAGAGGACTGTGGAGGACCAGAACCAGCCAGGAACTCAGATCCAGAGAGACATTTACAACCAGAGACTGAGGACAACCCTGGAGACTCTTCTGAACCTGAGACTGAGGACAACCCTGGAGACTCTTCTGAACCAGAGACTGAGGACAACCCTGGAGACTCTTCTGAACCTGAGACTGAAGACAGTGCTAGTTGGAGGGAGACCGGAGAACCTCAGTCAGGTTCAAACTCTCAGGAAAATAAACAAAACCCTGTCAGTGATTCAAGGCGTAGTGCTGGAGAGAAACGCTTTAGGTGCTCTCAGTGCAGGAAAAGATTTGTCCGCAAGTTAGGTCTGAAAGTTCACATGAGAGTTCACACAGGAGAGAAACCATTCAGCTGCTCAGTCTGTAAGAAAGCATTTTCAGTGAGAGGTCAGTTAAAGAGCCACATGGCAGTTCATACTGCAGAGAAACCATACAGCTGCTCAGTCTGTGAGAAATCATTTAAACAGGAAAGAAGTTTAAATAGACACATGATAGAGCACACTGCAGTGAAACCATACCGCTGCTCAGTCTGTAAGAAATATTTTACAATAAAGGGAAATTTAACAATTCACATGAGAGTTCATACAGGAGAGAAACCATATGGCTGCTCAGTCTGTGAGAAATATTTTACAATAAAGTCAGGTTTAATAAGTCATATGAGAGTTCATACAGGAGAGAAACCATATGGCTGCTCAGTCTGTGAGAAATCATTTACACAGGCTAATAGTTTAAATAGACACATGAGCGTTCATACAGGAGAGAAACCATACAGCTGCTCAGTCTGTAATAAATCGTTTGCACAGGGTAATAGTTTAAAGATACACATGAGGACGCACACAACCAATCAGCCGCAGTGTTTCAGACTACAGATGGATGACCGAGCTACATCTGATGAGACACGTGATGAGGCCGAAGTGACTGATGATCGGAAAGATTCCCTCAGTCAGTTTTAAAATCTCTAAAGAGTAACAAAGGTCCTGTCAGTGCTATAAGATGCAACACTAGCAAGCTACCAGTCAGTGATCTGAGTGGGGCTGCTCAATTAATCGTATTTTAATCACAATTACGATTTTGGCTTGCAACGATTATGAAAACAACAAAATCGAAATAAAACGATTATTTATTTAAACCTAGCACTGAAAGATATGGATGTTATGTGACAGTATTTCTGAGGAAAAGTCAGCTGGAATGGTGGCATAGTTGCCACTGCGTTACGTGTCGACAGCATGTTTGAACGTATTTGCATCAGTAGATGTGGCTGTTTGGCCACTGGCGTTGCCATAACAACACCTGAATGTAAATGTGCAACCTCCTTTTGTGATTGAAATTATAATTCTTCTGAATGATATTCCTATTGACAGCTAGTTTCTATGTGAACATTATGAGATAGACAGCCAGAGAGAATACATGAAAAACAGTTATGAAATACTATATGACAAAACAAGAATTCAGTTTAAAAGTGATTTGTAAAATATCCATAAAGAAAAATCTGTTTACAGTTCTGCTTCATATGGGTGTTGAGAGATGTATCCATAGATCTCAAAGTGCACCAGATTGATGCTTTCAGCTTCAATATTTAAAAAAAAATCTTCCCGGGGGAGTCCTAGAGGAGGTGAGGACCCCCTAGAGGAGGTGAGGTCCACGGTGTTTACATGCTTATGTATACAATATGTGTGCTTATGCTAACATCATAAGACAAAAGTTGGTTCCGTGTTGTGTGAAGTGAGAACGAGCTAGAGTGAGGGGGGCCCCCAAGCCAAAGCTCGCTTAGGGCCCCCAAAAGTCTAGGGCCGGCCCTGCCCCTGTAATAGAAACATGTGATGGAGCATCACTAACCTGACTCAGATGGTTTGTTTCATCATCTAGGAACGCTCCATTGGAAGCCATTTGGAAAAGTATTACAAAGATACTTGGCAGGTGATTGGATCATCACCTTCTATCATGGGCCACTTCTGATTGGTTAACAATGGCTGGTACATGTGGAGCACAGCACTTCTGATTGGTGTGGATGACTGACACACAAGATGTTAAAGAAAAAGGTGCGCTCTCTGTCTAATGTGTTCGCTAGCTGTTAGTGTTGTTGCATAGCAACCACCTCGCACTATGTTTCGTGCAGAAGGCAACGGAGGGACTATTTTATTTTGAACATCATTATTTACTAATAAAAACTATTTAAATTAGAGTGTGTATTTTTCTTTCACATTGCCACACTTTGTAACCGTTTTATAAAAGCAATAGCTCACTTCAGGCCGTGGTATATGCTCATTATATCACAGCTAGGGGGTGAACCACGCCCTCAGCTGTGAGATAATGACCATATACCACGACAGGCCGTGAGATATGCTCATTATCTCACAGCTGAGGGGCTGAACCACGCCCTTAGCTGTGAGATATGGTCATTATCTCACAGCTGAGGGGCTGAACCACGCCCTTAGCTGTGAGATAATGAGCATATACCACGGCCTGTCGTGAGCTATTGCTTAAGTATGCACCACGACACCAAATCAAATTCCTCGTACGTGAACCTTCCTGGTGATAAACCTGATTCTGATCCTAACAAACTCTGTAAGGGTCTGTCTAGTATCGAGCGCTCCATGAGTTTCCATTTAGAAAAACATTCATTATGACACCAGAGCATCAGCGGCCTTATCTGTGCCGCGAGACAATCATCTTTCAGGTTGGGAAAGCCCATCCCTCCGCTTGGCTTTGGCAGCTGTGGAGTTTTGTATCTCCTATGAATTGGTAATGACATAAACAAGTAAAGAAGGTCAAATATTTGTTTTTATTGTCGTAATTCTGTTTCCAAGATCCAGGGGCAAAGAGGCCCATCGATGTAGATGGCCTTTTCTCTGTGAATGTTCATAGTTATCAGAGTACAGAGACATGACTTTGGTTCATTTTACACCTACGTATGTCCCGGACGTACAAAGTGTGGACCCAAAAGCATGGATGCAGCTATTTTTAATAAAGTGGGGTGCCAGTCTGAATCAGGACAAATAATCATCTTAAATATTCAACAGAAATGGTTCAGTCAAACCAAACACATTACATAACGTGGGAAATATCTCCCCCATCACCGAAATGCAATACAAATTAGATCACTCATACATTTCCTTTTTCGTGTGATGCATATTTCATGGGGGAAAACAGGAATATACAGATGGAGCATCTTATTTCAGACTCCAGCTTCCTGCCTACTACCTGCCAGCTTCCTGCCTAAGACCTGCCAAAGACCAGTATCTGGGAATGTTAAGCCCTCCCACTATTTTCCAAGAGGGCGTTGCCAGATTTTCAATTTCAGGATTTAACCAGGAGATGGCGCTTCCTTCACAAAAACAGGAAGACAACTTTCATGGACTTTCAGTTTTGTTTAGAAGAGCATTTGAACACATCAATATTTTAGATCAAATGAAGTATATCTAATCTTGTAATTCAATAATATATAGTCTTTATATATAAATAACTATGGCCAAACTAAGACTTAGTTTTTCACAAGAGAAAATGCAGATATTATATAAAAAACTAAAGTTAAAATCTTGTTTTTAATGCCCCAAGAGCAATAAAAACACTTGGTAAAAAATACAAGCTGTAAAAATACTTATATATATTTAATACTAATAACATAATGATTAATTTCAGATGATAATACTTTTCAGTGTCTGTCTCATGCAGCAGCTGACCCGGCCGACAGTAAAAATAAACATTTATAACTAGTTTAGGTTGTTTGAGAGGTAATTGAAATAGCTAAGGGTGATGATCTGACTTGAAGTGTGTGTTTTTGCTCCTAATTAAATGTGTACAAGATGTGAAGTCAACAGGTATAGGAAAATATTCCTAAAATGTCCAAATAGTCACAGCAGGGATTTGCCACTGTGCCACTACAGTTGATCTGTGTGTCTACAAAGAAAGCTTTTCATTTGCTAGATGCTGATGTAGCTATTTGGATTACTTTTGAAGATGCAGTTGGGAATATTTCCTCAACCCTGCTTTGTTATTTTCAGAAAAGTGAAACTTAAATAGGCCTATAAAATGATAGAATTTAAAAGAGTCTTGAAAAAGCATGGTGATGGCAATAAATGCATTAATGAATCCCCAAAATCTACAGAATACATTTAATTTAAGGGGAGCAGTTACTGAGAAGTATATAATGAGAACTGCTACCAATGGTGGCCTATTTAGTTTATTAAGAAATACATATTTTTATCTTATTTCAGACTCCAGCTTACATACATTTCCCGCCTAAGGATAATATTCCCACAGTGCAGCATAATGTACAGTATCACACTGTATTACAAATTCAAAGTAAATGACTGTGGGTAATACAGCAATTTACTGCCTAGATTACAGATTTTGTTTACAGTGTATGTTGCATGTTTTAAATGTATTGTATTTACTTGTTTAAAATGAAATGTGTTTTAGATTGACTTTTAAAATCTAACTAACTACAGATGAAAAATAGCCTCTTGGCTAACTCTAAGAAGAAAGGGTAGACATATCTGTACTTAGTGCCAAGTAGCTAAGCAGGTATTCACTCAGAGGGGGGTAGGTACTAAATGCCACCCATTTACATGTAGGCAAACAAAGTCAAAAATCAACATACAGTAGGGGGGTGGGGGATGGTGAACGGTATGGTCAATCCCCAGGATGTGTCCTTATCAAACCAAAATAGAAAATGCAGATATTACACTCAGACATCTGAAAAGTCCTTATAAAATGATAGAATTTAAAAGAGTCTTGAAAAAGCATGGTGATGGCAATAAATGCATTAATGAATCCCCAAAATCTACAGAATACATTTAATTTAAGGGGAGCAGTTACTGAGAAGTATATCATGAGAACTGCTACCAATGGTGGCCTATTTAGTTTATTAAGTATTAAGTGATGTTTTATAATATAAAATTAGGATTTATTGTAGATTATTTGTTAAATAAAAACATGGTGATGTTTTGTAAAGGTATGATCCTATCTGAAAAATATTAATACTCCTAAATAAATGGTAGACATATCAAATTGTTTCCTCTTTTTATTTGTTTTATTATTTTCTCATCTGTGATGGATAAAGAAAGTAATCCAAAAGTAATCTGATTACGTTACTTTTTAAGACACGTAACTTTAACTGTATTCGGATTACTTTCAGAGCCATGTATTCAGTAATCAGTAACTGATTACATTTACAAAGTAACCCTCCCAACCCTGTTCATATCGCAATATATTCCAGAAGTCTGAAATGCAAAATGTTAGAAATTAAAATCAATGTTTAATAGCATTATTTAGTCTAAAACATACCGTCAGTTTAAAAGCTGTTTTATTGTGAAAAACCCGGAAGTTCTCATAAAATCTCAATGCCAAGCTTTTATTCTGAAAATCCTTCATATCCGGTTAGTATTGACAAGCATGTGGCTAATATTACGTTTTCTGAATGTGAAGTAAAAATGACATGGAGTGTTGCACACCAAAACCTACTGACTTTAACACTACATCTATAGACGTCGAGATATTATTACTGATGAATATTAAATGAAGGTACCGTTGATCGTAAAGTCTTTTCACATACGTGGGTAGCTATGACGTCAGAAGGAGTTACCGTAAATGAGAACTGTGCCGTAAAAGTGTTTCTAGGATTTCTAAACGAACTATTACAGCTGTTATAAAGCATTAAATAAAAAGTCATGAAAGAGATAAGGAGGAGAAAAGGTTTAAGGAAGTAAGCAAGGAATACAGAATGTCGAAATCCTCTGTTTCACGCGATGTCGAACATTGAAGACAGAGGACGGCGGTCCCCCAATCTACACAGCGGGAGAACGAAGATCATAAAGCAGATCGGAGGAGACATCACGATCTTCCCACATTAGTGCAATTCACCTATACTTAACCCCAAATAAAAGAACCCAATAAAAACAGTTGTTAAATAATAGTGAAGTCACGTTGTAATAATAACTCATCTCTCGGTTTGAGTGTTCTTTTCTGCTTTTCTGACTATTTCTCATTATGGGGAAAAATAACACCCAGGGATCCTGATCGTTTCAATGAAGTTGAATACAGAATATTAATATTTGTCAGTGATTTCATGTCAATTCGGCGAACATAAACATAAATGATCGTGGTGAAGATGATGATTAAATTAGGATTAAAAATCGGGAGAGCCGGCTGCATTTCCTCTCGTTCGTTTTTTTCGACTAAACAACATTATTTTGTTAAATAACAACATGGTGATGTTTTGTAAATGAATACATGTCTTATTTAGCACAGACTATGATCCTATCCGTGACATATGGATCTTAACAAAGATCCGCTATACATTAGTACCAGACATACTGTACATCCAGCTTACTGTATCGAAGTTGATTTCACATGAGCTCCAGTGTGGAACCCCACTGCACCCCCTGGTGGATCAATGATCCATTGCAGCTGGCTTCACAATAATTAAATGTATTTATCACGGAGGCGGTATCAAGTCCGACTGGGGGCCGGCTCTTCATCACGAACCGATCACGGGCCGATCACGGACCGTGCACGAGCCAATCACGACCCTCGCGTTTCAAACTGTCTGAAATAAGATGCTCCATCTGTAAAGTCAGTGTGTGTGCAGTGTGTGGTGAAAACAGTCAATATATACAGTTCAATCCGCTTTAGCAAAGAGTCCAGCTGGTAACAACCCCAACATGAGTTCAGTCCAGTTCCCGAACAAAGACTCCGCTCCGGGTTTTCCCACGGATCCTCCCGAACCCAAAATACAGCTCTTTCACAGAAAAGGCAAACTGCGGCAGAACGAGCCCTCAGATCGAGTGCTGCCACCAAGACATGTTCAATATGCTTTCTCTTTGACAGTGCTACAGGGCCACACAGGGCCGGCCCTAGACATTTTGGTGCCCTAGGCGAGATTATGATTTGGTGCCCCCCCCCCCTCCAAGCAATACACAATAGAATATATAAAGAATAAATGAAAAATCTCTACTAAAGACCAAAACACTACAAAAACTGAAACGTATTGACATGTTGGTTATATACATAAAGAAGGTTTCAAATGTATTCATTATTGTATGAACATGTTTAATTGGCGGGTGGACGTCACATCCTCGTCTGCCCCCCCGGAAAGATTTGTTTGAACATTTTAAAGTAAAATGCTTCACTTTGAGCACACAATTACTAGAGACCTGATCTAGGGGGTACAACTCTAAAACACCCATATGAAAAAGATCGGTTTACATTTTAATAATCAAATACGTATGTGAACATAACCAATAACCCATAGCCAATAACAAATACATGGAACTTATTTTATTTTTGTTTTTCATTCATATCTTATTTTACCTAGTTAACATTTATTTATGCATATTTTTTAATATCTCCAGTTTTAACCTGTTAAGCCCGAGAGACCCCGGTACCGGGGCACTGCCGCAACATCTTGCAGGAAACAGTGTCTGAGGGCATGTTCATTTAATAAACTATGAATGTTTTATATCCATGTAACGGGAAGAAACTCATCTAACTGATCTTTTTTTTTTTTTCAAAAGAAAACCCACAATGCTAACACTGAGCCTCTGAATTAGCAACGAGCGAAAAATGCTAACACCTTACTGCACCGAAAATCACTCACAAAACCTTATTATTTATCTTTTTTCACCACATCCAACACATCGTTTCACATCGTGAGGTGACACAGAATCTATTGACACCCTCATTATCACTGAATTATACGTATTTGCGACGTTATAAGCAAAAACGGACATCAAAACAGGTGACGCTAGGTAGCTAAAAATGCTAACATTTTTACCTTGGCTCTGTAGTCTCTCCAAAGTGGTCTTCAATGGCATTAAAACGATAAAAACGCTGCTGAAGTTAATCCATAGGTTAATCTAATGTGTCTGTGTCCCTTTGAAATGATTTCTGATAATCCATAAGCATTAAAACTGCTTTTCCGTTTCCAGATGTCAGAGCGAGAGATAGGTCCACTCTGATGCTAAACTGCATGCGCAAAGCCCCCACCTTTTCTCTTCACAATGAGTGTGTGTGGGGGACTCCCCCTTCGATTCTATTGGCTCTAACGGTCAGAAAGAGGTGTCAACCATCAAAATCGAGCAAGGGGGGCCAGAGATATGGAAAATCCACCCAAATGACCCCAGAAGTGGTTTCTTTTTGATAAACCTCTCTAAAAAGGTCAAATGTCACTTGTTTTGCATCAATCTTGATACAGGGTACTTATTATATGTTGTACTTTGGATTCCTAAAGCTTTTAGTCTACTAACCCATCATCCAAGGGTAGTTTGCACTATAAGTAAAAAATAATTTTTGGACGGACACTATAATTTACAGTTTTTTACTATGTAAAATCTGAATTTTCTTTAAAATAAAAAACATCTATATTGATTCTGACTTTTCTACATCCAACTCACAGGTTTATCATTACTTTGAGAATAAAGATTATTAATTTAACCCTTTTAGAAGGGAAGATATGGTCATTTGTTCTGGGAATGTCATTTTCGAGCCTGAGACCTGAAAAACATGCTCAGGGCTTAACAGGTTAAAGGATATGTCTGGTTTTCTGTCCTGTAGTATATGGAATGATTTCAAACCTGTTCATCCTAATAATTATAAAGGAGTGCCTTGGAAATATTTGTGACCAAACCGTTTGAGACCCACTGAGATGACTTAGACTAAAGTGAACTATCTAAACCCTCAGAGAGTCCTTCACCTCACTGAGCTGTAGTTACCAGCCTCAATCCAACAACAATCCGCGGTACCGATGCTCTCTCTCTCTCTCCTCTCTTCTCTCTCTCTCTCTGTCTCTCTGTCTCTCTCTCTTCTCTCCTCTTCTCTCTGTCTCTCTGTCTCTCTCTCTCCTCTCTCTCTCTCTCTCTCTCTCTCTCTCTCTCTCTCTCTCTCTGTCTCTCTCTGTCTCTCTCTCTCTCTCTCTGTCTTCTCTCTCTGTCTCTCTCTGTCTCTCTCTCTCTCTCTCTCTCTCTCCCTCTCTCTCTCTCTCTCTCTCTCTCTCTGTGAGCTGCAGGTGCCTGATAAGCCAACATCCCCCACTTTCATCCCTTACAGCGCCCATCTACAGGGCAAATGCAAAATGTTGCCGGCCCGGGGTGCAAAGGGTGTTTACTTTATTCAATTATTAATGTAAATGTATTACATCAAGGGCAGAAAATTAGGCAGAATAAAAATGAATTTTTTATTTTTTTTATTTTTTATTTTTTAATTAAAAAAAATTTCTCCCAGCGCAGCGCCCCTCCAGATCTGGCCCTAGGCTACCACCTAGTTCGCCAGTGCCAAGCGCCGGCCCTGGGGCCATACATAAAACATTATAAGAACGAAGCTGCGGGCCGTATTACATCTGACGGCGGGCCGGTCAAAGGCCTGCCTTTTAGACGTGAGTGCGAGATTGAGAGCAGCTGGTGGAATGGCGTCTTTGAGCCCTGGAGAGGAGGGTATGGAAAGTGCATCTGAAGGAGATGGAGGATGGAATGAAGTAAGGAAAAAGACTTCAAGAAAGAAGATAGACATGTCAAGTGACAGTCTTAGTGAATCTGATTCGCAGAATGAATTGAAGAAAGTAAAGAAAAGGATTGAGAATGAAGAGGGAAAGTGATTGTGGAGTTGGTGAGCAATCCGCAGCTAAGCTACATCCAGTGGCCCTGACTAAAGCCATTCACAAAGAAATTGGATCGATAAAGCAGCAAGATTTCTGAGCAAAGGACGGATGTGGTTGAAATGACTAATGCAAAACAACAGGAAAAGTTACTGAAAATGAAGACCCTGAATGAAGTTTGAATTAAATGCCATGTTCCTGGAGCAAATGGGAAAAGACTTGGAGTTATCAGTGGAGTTCCGATAGAAATCGGCATAGAAGAACTCAAGAAAGAAATGAAAGGGGAAAAGTGTCTGTAGTTAAGCGTCTTCCTACGAGGTATCAGGTGAGATAGTGGATAGTTTGTCTGTTCTTCTTCAGTTTGAAGAAACAGTTCAACAGAAGATAATGATCGGTTGCATGAGCTTTCCAGAGAGAGAATTCATCCCTAAACCTTTGCGCTGCTTTAAATGCCAAAGGTTTGGGCATGTGGCAGACAAGTGCAAAGCAACTCAGCCCAGGTGTCCAACATGTGCGGGGGAACATGAATATGGTGGTTGTGCTGCAGGTGCTAAGGTGTTGTAACTGTGGTGGGGAACATAGTGCTGCGTATCAGGGCTGCCAAGTGCAGAGAAAGACCAAGGAGGTGCAGAGATACAAAGTGTAGAGAGAGACCAAGGAGGTGCAGAGATACAAAGTGTAGAGAGAGAGGCCAAGGAGGTGCAGAGATACAAAGTGCAGAGAGAGACCAAGGAGGTGCAGAGATACAAAGTGTAGAGAGAGACCAAGGAGGTGCAGAGATACAAAGTGTAGAGAGAGGCCAAGGAGGTGCAGAGATACAAAGTGCAGAGAGAGACCAAGGAGGTGCAGAGATACAAAGTGTAGAGAAAGACCAAGGAGGTGCAGAGATACAAAGTGCAGAGAGAGGCCAAGGAGGTGCAGAGATACAAAGTGCAGAGAGAGACCAAGGAGGTGCAGAGATACAAAGTGCAGAGAGAGGCCAAGGAGGTGCAGAGATACAAAGTGCAGAGAAAGGCCAAGGAGGTGCAGAGATACAAAGTGCAGAGAAAGACCAAGGAGGTGCAGAGATACAAAGTGTAGAGAAAGACCAAGGAGGTGCAGAGATACAAAGTGTAGAGAGAGACCAAGGAGGTGCAGAGATACAAAGTGCAGAGAGAGACCAAGGAGGTGCAGAGATATAAAGTGCAGAGAGAGACCAAGGAGGTGCAGAGATACAAAGTGTAGAGAGAGACCAAGGAGGTGCAGAGATACAAAGTGTAGAGAGAGACCAAGGAGGTGCAGAGATACAAAGTGTAGAGAAAGGCCAAGGAGGTGCAGAGATACAAAGTGCAGAGAGAGACCAAGGAGGTGCAGAGATACAAAGTGTAGAGAGAGACCAAGGAGGTGCAGAGATACAAAGTGTAGAGAGAGACCAAGGAGGCGCAGAGATACAAAGTGCAGAGAGAGACCAAGGAGGTGCAGAGATACAAGTGTAGAGAGAGACCAAGGAGGTGCAGAGATACAAAGTGCAGAGAGAGACCAAGGAGGCGCAGAGATACAAAGTGCAGAGAGAGACCAAGGAGGTGCAGAGATACAAAGTGCAGAGAGAGACCAAGGAGGTGCAGAGAGAGACCAAGGAGGTGCAGAGAGAGACCAAGGAGGTGCAGAGAGAGGCCAAGGAGGTGCAGAGAGAGGACCAAGGAGGTGCAGAGATACAAAGTGCAAAATAAAGTCTCATATTCTGAAGCAACAGAAAAGGTATCACTAAACATAGCTAGGAAATCCCAAGGAGCAGCAAGTATATTCTCTTCAAAAGATTTCCCAAACTCCCACAGGCAAAGGAAAGCTCCACAAAGTGTTCACATAAGTGTGTGATAGGAGAGGATGCATTGATTGTTAATAAGTACAATTTGTGGCCTTTATTGGAAAAGAATGTTGCTTTGCAACAAACAAAAAAGAGGTCAAGACTGAAAACAATAGTGGAAGCAGCAGGTGAATTTTTGGGGATAAAGGATATAACGGTTGAAATGATACATGATATGCTAGCCCCCAATAATGATGATTCACAGATTAGTGAGTAGATTGATGGTTTTCTCATTCTGCAGTGGAATGCTAGAAGCCTTATTGCAAATGGACAAGAATTCAAGACCTATATATATCAGTTAAAAGAAAAACCAGACGTTATTTGTATTCAAGAAACATGGCTGAAGATCATTTGGACTTCATTATTGGGGGATATAGTGCTATAAGACAAGATAGAAATGATGGTCAGGGAGGGGGATGTGCAATCTTTATCAGAGAATAATGTCTTATAGTAGGCTAACATTTAAGAACAGTCATGATTTAGAAATAGTGGGTGTAGAAGTTTGGATTAATAAAAGGAATATTAGTGTCCTGAATTTTTATAATCCATGTAATAAACTCAAAATAGAGGAATTAGACAGTCTTTGTCAAGGAAATGAAATAATATGGTGTGGTGATTTTAATGCACATAATACAATGTGGGGAGGGAGATCAACAGATTACAACGGACAGGTGGTGGAGGACTTAATGGAGGCAAAGGAATTAGTTTGTTTAAATAATGGGCAAGGTACAAGACTCAATTTTAGAGATGGAACAGAGTCTGCGATCGATCTAACTCTGGTAACAAGTGAATTAGCTTCTGGTAGCAGTTGGGAAGTATTGGCAAATAACAGTATTGGGAGTGATCATCTTCCGATTATAATCAAGTTTGATATAAGTAATGTGGTTGAGCTAGACGGTATCATGAGATGGACTTTTTCTAAAGCAAATTGGGAGATGTTTGCTAAATTGTGTGATAATGAATTTGATCAGATTGATATGGCAGGAAGTATTGATGATATAAATGAGCAATTTACTTCAAATATAATTAAAAGCGCTAATCAATCTATTGGGAATAAAACTGGTAAACTTAGTAAATGTGTTAAGATGGTACCGTGGTGGAACAAAGAATGTAATGATGCAATCCGAAACAAAATCAGGCTGTTTGGAAAGCTAAGAAAGACACATTCATTACACAATTTATTAGAATATAAGAAGGCACAGGCTCAGGTAAGGAAAATTGTTAAAAGAGCAAAAAGGGAGTGTTGGAGAGGATTCTGTTCAAGTATTGGGAGAACTACGCCATTAGATAAAGTATGGGGAATGATTAAGAAGATGAGGGGAATTAGACAGCAGAGTAACCTGCCAGTGTTAGAGATGGAGGGGAAATTGCACTATGGAGAAGGCAGAAATTCTAGCAAAATTTTGTCAAAGTTCATTCTTCGGAAAATTTGACAGAAGAAGGTAAGATCAGGAGGCAGGAAGTGTTAGATGAGCATCCTAATGTATATGAAGAAAGACATTCGTCGCAGAGTGTTGTAAATGTACCTTTTTCTATTCAAGAGTTGAGAAGAGCATTAAGTAAGTGTAAAATGACTGCTCCTGGGAAAGATAATGTATGTTATATAATGTTGACCAAATTAAGTGATTTGCATTAGGAAAGCTGTTGGAGATGTATAATAAGATTTGGGAGAAAGGGAAGCTGCCAATAATATGGAAAGAGTCTGTCATTATTCCTATTAGAAAACCTGGGAAAGATCCAACTAGTCCAGGCAGTTATAGACCTATAGCTCTGACATCGCACTTGTGTAAAGTTATGGAAAGAATGATAACAGAAAGGCTGACATACTACGTTGAGAAAAATGAACTAATGACTCCTTATCAGAGTGGGTTTAGAAGAGGGCGGAGTACTTTAGATCCACTGCTGTGCCTGGAATCTGAAGTTAGGAAAGCCCAAGCGAATAAGGAGTGTGTTGTAGCTGTATTCTTTGATGTGGAAAAAGCTTACGATATGATGTGGAAGGAAGGATTATTAATAAAACTGGATTATCTGGGAGGTAATGTATATAATTGGATTATGGATTTTTTGTTTGGCCGTGCCATCAGAGTCCGAGTTGGCAATTCTTATTCTCGAAGGCATGAAGTTGAAAATGGAACCCCACAGGGGAGTGTAATTAGTCCTCTTTTGTTTTCTATCATGATAAATGATATATATACACAAGTAGGATCTGATATCGGTAAGTCACTTTTTGCAGATGATGGAGCTATTTGGAAAAGGGGCAGAAATGTAAATTATATTGTAGGTAAGATTCAGGAAGCCATTACGGAAATTGAAAGCTGGTCTCTGACATGGGGGTTTAGATTGTCGGTGGAAAAAACTGAAACTTTATTTTTTACGAGGAAAAGGATAGGTGAGGAGGTTAGGTAAAACTTTATGGACAAGAACTAAAGAAAGTGAAGACATTTACATTTCTGGGAATATGGTTGGACGAGAGAGTCACATGGAGTACTCACATTGATAAAGTAGTAGATAAATGTAAAAGGGTTTTAAATGTTATGAGGTGCTTGGCAGGCACTAAGTGGGGGCTGATAAAGCTGCTTTGAGGAACGTATACACAGCCTTAATTAGATCAGCCATAGAGTACAGACTAAAGGCCCTGACACACCAGGCCGATATCGGCCGTCTTGCGTTGTTTGGCGACAACGGGTTCCTTGTCGCCCAAAGTCAATTTGGTGTGTCCCGAACCCTCGGCCGTGACACGCCTTATTTGGCCTTTCACGGTCGACACACGGCCGATTCAACATGTTGAATCGGCCGTGTGTCGGACACAAGCTATCGGGCCAAGAAAGCACTCTGATCAGCTGTTCAGCTAGCAAATGAGAAGCAAAACGGAAGTGAGGGACGTAAACAAAGGATTGAAGAAGGCACAGGACAGCAGCTAAACCCAGCAGGTGATACTTAAAGACATCAAACATAGCCCTTAAATGTCCTCTCTTACCTCCCACACATAGCAGGGACATCTCTGATATCGGCGGGAGCGTCCCCGGCTGTCCTCTGCTGAGAGCTCCGTGATTTGTTTGGTCAAGTCGGTTTTTCATCTCATCGTAGATTTAGCAAGAAGTGGCCATTACTACATTGCTGACTCAATAAACTACACACCCTCCAGAACACTGCGATCATCAGATGCAGGTCTATTAACTGTGATGTGATAGTATGTCTGCACTTTATGTGCTCTTTCATCATCATGTATTTTTATATTCTAAAACATGTTTTCGATGGACGAGAGTGAAAATGGAACGCACATGCTATTTGTTTGTTTATATCAGTCTGTTCTTCTTCTCTGTCTTCCGGTTGTTGCCTATTTTGAATGACGAATACACACTACCGCCGCCTGCTGGTAAGGAGAGTTATTGCCACTCACGCATGCGCAGTTCGTACGTGCTCGGCTGAAGTCTTTGCGGTGATTTCCAGTGCGACACACGGCCAAGACGCAGGAGAACTCGTCAATGGAACTGTCGGTGTTGGGTGTCGCGAGTTCTTGGTGACTGCCTGGGGGGGCAGTCAGATCTACACCAGGGTCGGCACTTCAGGTAGAGGTCGGAGAAATACAAATTTTTTGAGGAGAAAACAGTTAATTGTTAATTACTGGGCAAATCTACAGGGCCATGAAGATACTCACCCTACTAAACAAACTGTACAAACAAGTTGGGAAAGTAACACAATTAAAAAAGAAAGTTTTTGTGTTTGTGTTTCTGAATTATGTAAAGAATTCAAAGTTAAAGAATGGAATATTAGTCCGACGGTGTTGTTATCAGCTGTTCCACCATCTACCTCAACCTGTAATAGATTTATCCTTATTGAAACGGTTACATTCATGAAAACAAAATCAATGTACAGGCGTATGTGAACACTGTTCTACATGAACACTGTTCTACATGAACACTTTCTACATGAATACTGTTCTACGTGAACACTGTTCTACATGAACACTGTTCTACATGAACACTGTTCTACATGAACACTGTTCTACATGAATACTGTTCTACGTGAACACTGTTCTACATGAACACTGTTCTACATGAACACTGTTCTACATGAACACTGTTCTACATGAACACTGTTCTACATGAACACTGTTCTACATGAATACTGTTCTACGTGAACACTGTTCTACATGAACACTGTTCTACATGAACATGTTCTACATGAACACTGTTCTACATGAATACTGTTCTACATGAACACTGTTCTACATGAACACTGTTCTACATGAATACTGTTCTACATGAATACTGTTCTACATGAACAATATGGGCACTTTATACAAATATTTACTGATGGATCCAAAAATCCAGAAAATGGTCAAACTAGTTGTGCATTTGATGTTCCTGAATTAAAAGTCAAAGTGGGAAAGCGGACGAGTGATCACATGGCAGTATACTCAGTAGAGATGATGGCTACCTCACTAGCACTTCAGTGGGTAGAGGAAGTGCAGCCAATGAGAGTGGTCATTTGCTCTGACTCCAGCTCTGGAGAGTAAACAACTTCTCTTCAGAATGTCCTCAGGATAATTTTACATGAAATTGTACACATCATGTTTAGGTTAGTTCATCTGGGAAATTGTTGTTCAGTTTGTGTGGGTTCATGTGGGTATTAGAGGGAATGAGGTAGTGGATCAACTGGCAAACATGTGGTTTGAAAGCAAGCAGATTGATATGATGGTACCCATCAGTAGAGCAGAAGGCAAATCTGTTACAAAAGTTGTTATCAAGCAACAATGGCAAAAAGCGATGGGACAGTAACACCAAAGGAAGACATACCAGATACAAAGGGAAGTAGGAACGGGAAGCACTTGGGGGAGTAGCAGAAGAGAACATTATCAGCAGGATCACATTGGGTCACTCTGGATTAAACTCATCACTGCATCTGATTGGAAAACATCCAAATGGCAGCTGTGATGGTTCCCAACAACCAGAGACATACATCATGTATTTTTTAGCTGCCCGGATTATAACAGACAAAGACTCATTCTGAAAACTGCACTGGAACAACTCAACGTCAAGGATATGGGTCTCAAGGCAATATACGAAAGTAAATCAAGAAATGAAGCAAACAAGCTGATCTTCAAGTTCCTCAAAAGCACTGGTCTGAGGACAAAGATTTAGTATAAACATTTAATAAATCAACAGTAGGTGGCGATATATGCTCCAAGTGGAAGCGATTCGCCATTAAGAAAAGAAGAAGAAGAAAGGCATGCCTTGGGAAATGCTTCGTGCTTTGTTTTGAAGTCCAAAACCGGAAGTGGTCCCCTCTCGGAACCATTTGCGTCTCGTCTCTTTTGTGTTCCTGAGAAAGCGTGTGAGCTCCAGCTGATCCATGGTGTGTGTGAGCTCTGATCATCGCGCGCGTGTGTGAGCTCTAACCATCGTGTGTGTGTGTGTGTGTGTGCGTGCGCGTGCGTGTGCGTGTGTGTGTGAACCTCTTTCTTCTGTTTACCTCGGACTGCAGAAGCTAGCTTAGCATGCTAGCTGGTTGTGAGTACCGATTTGCATTGCGCAAGCGCGAGATGGTCCGCCATTTTAGACAGCTACATACGGCAACCCAAATAGGACATTTGACACAGGGCGTTTCGCAAAGCAAAACAAGAAAACTAAAAAAAAACGACAACATGAATCTGAACGAGAGATTAGTTATTGTTATTACAACGTGACTTCACTATTATTGATCCTTTTATTGATCCTTTTATTGGGTTCAGTATATTCTTAGAGTAAGTGAGAAATGGATTGACAGCTATCATACTGAAGAATGATTACTGTGAATGTATGGCATTAATCATTTATATATCATTACATTAACTGTGAATGTATGGCATTAATCATTTATATCTAATTACATTAACTGTGAATGTCTTTTATTTCAAATAAAAATACAATTACATAAAAGATTTTCCATAAAAAAAAGTTGAACAAATCTCTGTTATCAGATCAGTACTTTTCTTATATGACAATTATTGTACATTGAAGGTCTTTACCAGCTTTGGATTTATATATATATATATTTATTTATATATATATATAAATGGGCACCCGTTTAAGTTTAAGAACTCGCGCATGTGCAATGCAAATCAGGTAGTCACATTGGTAACAGTTAGAGTGAGAGACACCGGAAGTGGTGATTTAGTAAACAAGAGTGAGCTGTCTCGTTCTTACTTGACTCTCCGGTGTATATACAGTACAGTAAGCCTATATTCAAAGACCTCTCTCTCTCTCTGTGTCACAGGAGCGCCCCTGCTGTCCGCGGTGCTCCAGCCTCAGCTCCAGGTCCACAGAGCAGGTCTGTCCCCTCTCTCTCTGCTGCTGCTGTTCACTTCCTACACTTTTACACACACACCACACACACACACACACACACACACACACACACACACACACACACACACACACACACACACACACACACACTACAACACAGACTATACAACCAGCACAGCCCCTAGGAGACCCCCCCCACAGACACAACAACACAGACTATACAACAGCACAGCCCCTAGTAGACCCCCCCCCCTGTGCCTCCCAGTCTTGCCCATAGACGTGTTCATTTCCATGACTGCCCAAAAGCTGATATTATTCCTCTGGCATAAGAATGGTATCCTTCTTTGGAACCTGTTGCTCAATCGTCCCCAACACACGACCACGGGCAGAAAGCCCCCCCCCTTATAGGAACACATACCAGCACTGACTCTTGGAAAGGCCTCCTTCATAAAGGAAGACAGCATGGACAGCAGGTTCATACTTTAGTTCTGACCAAAACAAGAATGGCTGAACAATCGCAGCCTCTGAGCGCGGCGAAGAGCACCACTCAACTGTTGACCAGTGGTCCAGAGCTGGAGCAGTCATATTGCTACCTTTTCTATTTCCATGCTCCATCCATGTGGACAGGTGAACATGATCCACTGCTCGCTTACTTCCCGTCCCATGGTGAATAACCAGAGAGATGCATGTCTGGCCGTCGATTAGCGTCCTGTCGCCTACTCAGATTGGTGTGTCCCGCACCGTCGTGTCTTTTCGGCCGTGCCGACACCTTCCGCTGCTGCGTTGCAGACAGGATTTTTGTCGGACAACTTCGGTCAGCAAATGAATTCGTTAGTGACCTCCTATCCTTCTGCATATCGCTGTTAACCTTTGGACGTCTGAACTTCTTTGACTTGATCAGCTGCAACATGACTCCATCCTGCTCGATTTCCGTAGATCCAGAGTAAAAAGACTGAACGTTTTTAACAGATCCCTGGGGTCAATGTGTCTGCGTGACAGACGTTGCTTTCGTATGAGAACAAGCGACAGCCTCATTTTCTTAATCTCCTCACGTATATGATTACATTTCGATGGCTTGCGTTTCTTCCCCAGCGCAGAAACCACCACAGGTTCATCGATGTCGTCAAAATGATTCATGTTTCATTGTTTGTTGTCTCAAAGTAGATGACGAGTGGTAGGATATATACACTAGATATATACAGCAGCCTGTGAGCAGTATGAACAGTGTGTATGAATACACTAGATATACACAGCAGCCTGTGAGCAGTATGAACAGTGTGTATAAATACACTAGATATACACAGCAGCCTGTAAGCAGTATGAACAGTGTGTATGAATACACTAGATATACACAGCAGCCTGTGAGCAGTATGAGCAGTGTGTATAAATACACTAGATATACACTGCAGCCTGTGAGCAGTATGAACAGTGTGTATAAATACACTAGATATACACAGCAGCCTGTGAGCAGTATGAGCAGTGTGTATATATACACTAGATATACACAGCAGCCTGTGAGCAGTATGAACAGTGTGTATGAATACACTAGATATACACAGCAGCTGTGAGCAGTATGAACAGTGTGTATAAATACACTAGATATACACAGCAGCCTGTGAGCAGTATGAACAGTGTGTATGAATACACTAGATATACACAGCAGCCTGTGAGCAGTATGAACAGTGTGTATAAATACACTAGATATACACAGCAGCCTGTAAGCAGTATGAACAGTGTGTATGAATACACTAGATATACACAGCAGCCTGTGAGCAGTATGAGCAGTGTGTATAAATACACTAGATATACACTGCAGCCTGTGAGCAGTATGAACAGTGTGTATAAATACACTAGATTACACAGCAGCCTGTGAGCAGTATGAACAGTGTGTATGAATACACTAGATATACACAGCAGCCTGTGAGCAGTATGAGCAGTGTGTATAAATACACTAGATATACACTGCAGCCTGTGAGCAGTATGAACAGTGTGTATAAATACACTAGATATACACAGCAGCCTGTGAGCAGTATGAGCAGTGTGTATATATACACTAGATATACAAAGCAGCCTGTGAGCAGTATGAACAGTGTGTATGAATACCTAGATATACACAGCAACCTGTGAGCAGTATGAACAGTGTGTATGAATACACTAGATATACACAGCAGCCTGTGAGCAGTATGAACAGTGTGTATAAATACACTAGATATACACAGCAGCCTGTGAGCAGTATGAACAGTGTGTATGAATACACTAGATATACACAGCAGCTGTGAGCAGTATGAACAGTGTGTATATATACACTAGATATACACAGCAGCCTGTGAGCAGTATGAACAGTGTGTATGAATACACTAGATATACACAGCAGCCTGTGAGCAGTATGAACAGTGTGTATGAATACACTAGATATACACAGCAGCCTGTGAGCAGTATGAAACAGTGTGTATAAATACACTAGATATACACAGCAGCCTGTGAGCAGTATGAACAGTGTGTATAAATACACTAGATATACACAGCAGCCTGTGAGCAGTATGAGCAGTGTGTATAAATACACTAGATATATACACAGCAGCCTGTGAGCAGTATGAACAGTGTGTATAAATACACTAGATATACACAGCAGCCTGTGAGCAGTATGAGCAGTGTGTATATATACACTAGATATACACAGCAGCCTGTGAGCAGTATGAACAGTGTGTATGAATACACTAGATATACACAGCAACTGTGAGCAGTATGAACAGTGTGTATGAATACACTAGATATACACAGCAGCCTGTGAGCAGTATGAACAGTGTGTATAAATACACTAGATATACACAGCAGCCTGTGAGCAGTATGAACAGTGTGTATGAATACACTAGATATACACAGCAGCCTGTGAGCAGTATGAACAGTGTGTATGAATACACTAGATATACACAGCAGCCTGTGAGCAGTATGAACAGTGTGTATAAATACACTAGATATACACAGCAGCCTGTGAGCAGTATGAAACAGTGTGTATAAATACACTAGATATACACAGCAGCCTGTGAGCAGTATGAACAGTGTGTATAAATACACTAGATATACACAGCAGCCTGTGAGCAGTATGAACAGTGTGTATGAATACACTAGATATACACAGCAGCCTGTGAGCAGTATGAACAGTGTGTATGAATACACTAGATATACACAGCAGCCTGTGAGCAGTATGAACAGTGTGTATAAATACACTAGATATACACAGCAGCCTGTGAGCAGTATGAACAGTGTGTATGAATACACTAGATATACACAGCAGCCTAGCCTAGTATTAACAGTGTGTATGAATATGCTAAGATATATAAAGTAACGGTAAGCAGTGCAAGTATAGTATACAAATATATAGATATTAATTTAATGATGATAAAACATTGTGGAACAATGATGAAAAATGTGAATGGAAACGTAAAACTGACACAAAACAACACACTTTAGCCGAGCCAATGGAGAGCTTCATCTCCAGCACGGGGTAAAACCCACCAATGAGCGCTCAGCTCCAGATACCAGCGAGTCAATGGAGAGTTTCATCTCCAGCACGGGGTAAAACCCACCAATGAGCGCTCAGCTCCAGATACCAGCGAGCCAATGGAGAGCTTCATCTCCAGCACGGGGTGAAACCACCAATGAGCGCTCAGCTCCAGATACCAGCGAGCCAATGGAGAGCTTCATCTCCAGCACGGGGTGAAACCCACCAATGAGCGCTCAGCTCCAGATACCAGCGAGTCGTTTCCCATCAAGCATTTCTCTTCCGCAGCCCGTGGAGAGAAACTGCGCCGCCTCGCCGCGCCTCGCTCCAAGTCTGCGGGCGTCTTTGTCCCGCGAGATTTCAACGTCTCATGAAGACGAGCCTCCAGAGCAAGTCGGACAAAATGACTACCCATCATGCAACGCACGAGCAAGACGTTGATCGCAATTGCGCAGGTCTGCGCAGGTCTCGCTTGTCTCAAACAAGCCTAGTGTGTGTGTGTGTGAGCCTCCCCCTTCGATTCTATTGGCTCTAACGGTCAGAAAGAGGTGTCAACCATCAAAATCGACCAAGGGGGGCAGAGATATGGAAAAAAAAACATTTCCACCCAAATCACCTCAGAGGTGGTGGTTTTGGCTAAAATCTCTCTAAAAGGTCAAATGTCACTTGTTTTGCATCAATCTTGATACAGGGTACTTATTATATGTTGTACTTTGGATTCCTAAAGCTTTTAGTCTACTAACCCATCATCCAAGGGTAGTTTTCACTATAAGTAAAAAATAATTTTGGACGGACACTATAATTTACAGTTTTTTACTATGTAAAATCGAATTTTCTTTAAAATAAAAAACATCTATATTGATTCTGACACTTCTACATCCAACTCACAGGTGTAACCTTGCTTTGATAAAAGACATTATTCATATAACCCTTTTAGAAGTTAAGTTGTAGTCATTTGTTTTGGGCATGTCATTTTCGAGCCTGAAACTGAAAAAGGCTAGGTGCTTAACAGGTTAAACTATATTTAGCTTTACTGTCCTACACTGGAATGATTTACCACCTGTTATTATTTTATATTGTTGTTTGTATTACTATAATAACATTAACAATGTGTGCTTTGGAATGTTTGTTTACTTTAATGTTGACCAAACCGTTTGAGACCCACTGAACTAATTTAGACTAAAGTGAATGATCTAAACACGAGAGTACTTTACTCACCTGAGCTGTAGTTATCAGAGCCTCTCAGTCTGAGCTGTAGTTATCAGAGCCTCTCAGTCTGAGCTGTATTATCAGAGCTCTCAGTCTGAGCTGTAGTTATCAGAGCCTCTCAGCCTGAGCTGTAGTTCAGAGCCTCTCAGTCTGAGCTGTAGTTATCAGAGCCTCTGAGCTGTAGTTATCAGAGCCTCTGAGCTGTAGTTATCAGAGCCTCTCAGTCTGAACTGTAGTTATCAGAGCCTCTCAGTCTGAGCTGTAGTTATCAGAGCCTCTCAGTCTGAGCTGTAGTTATCAGAGCCTCTCAGTCTGAGCTGTAGTTATCAGAGTCTCTCAGTCTGAGCTGTAGTTATCAGAGCCTCTCAGTCTGAGCTGTAGTTATCAGCATCTCAGTCTGAGCTGTAGTTATCAGAGCCTCTCAGTCTGAGCTGTAGTTATCAGAGCCTCTCAGTCTGAGCTGTAGTTATCAGAGCCTCTCAGTCTGAGCTGTAGTTATCAGAGCCTCTGAGTCTGAGCTGTAGTTATCAGCCTCTCAGTCTGAACTGTAGTTATCAGAGCCTCTCAGTCTGAGCTGTAGTTATCAGAGCCTCTCAGTCTGAGCTGTAGTTATCAGAGCCTCTCAGTCTGAGCTGTAGTTATCAGAACCGAGCTGTAGTTATCTCTCACATGCGGCTTTCACACCGCGCTTTTTCACTTTCTAGCTCCTCGCGAGAGCTTTTCTGGTTCAGCTCCCGTTTCCCTTTTCAGCTCCCGCTCTGTTCACACCGCCCAGAGCTGCCGAGAGATTTTCTCCCACAACAACAACGGGCCGGGGACTACGTCGGGTCGACGATCGTGTTGCTTTTAATCATACGAAGCCAGATTAAATTAAATAACGACTTCTCCAACCTTATACTTTTCTCCAGAGTGCCGTGGTTCATTGTTTATTAATGTGTTTTCAGCGGCATTTACCGACCGCTACAGTGCTGGCTGCTCTTCAACGGGAGGTTATTCTCCCGTTAGCTCACACGGCTCTAAAGTATTCACTGTCTGACTGTCACACAAGCAGCTGATACATATCCCCAGTTCCCTTAAGTGAATGTGTGTCAGTCTGAATTGACGCTGTTTTGGCATCACAACGCTGTTATGAAAGTGTTAGCATAGCAACCGAAGCTAAACTGACTACTTGCTAAGCCGTTTTCTCCAGGCACATTTTACCGGCGTATTTTTCATTATGATTCTACTTGTGATAGTCGGACATGACAACCTGTACAGCCATGTATTGATTCCATCCGATAGCTGCTATAATAACAAACAAAACGTCTGCCCGCTCTCCACAATGATCAATAAGCGAACGGATGGTCAAAGTAAGGTTTCCTGCACGCCTCGACGTAAGCGACGCCGCGTCATAGCTCCAAAGCTCTTGCCTCTGGACCGACAACTTTTTGGAGCTGGAAGTGAACCGCATTCCGGAGCTATGACGCGCCGCCGCTGCGGTGTGAACAGGAAAACCGGCGCTTTTCAGGCTCTAGCTCCCAGCAGGAGCTGGAAAAGCGCCGGTGTGAAAGGGTATCAGTCTGAGCTGTAGTTACACCAAAGGCATTGATTAGGGCTGCAAAACTACTCAACTTGTAAAGGTGATTAGTTTCACAGTTTTTCTGACTGTGCTTCCTGTTTCCTGCAGACGTCCCAGCAGCTTCTGGTTTAAAGAAGAGGTTCCCCCTGAGCAGCAGGAGTGGAGCTCCAGTCTGGACCAGGAGGACCCAGAGCCCCCCCACACATTAAAGAGGAACAGGAGGAACTCTGGATCAGTCAGGAGGGAGAGCAGCTTCAAGGGCTGGAGGAGGCTGATATCATTGAGTTCATCTTCACTCCTGTCCCTGTGAAGAGTGAAGATGATGAAGAGAAACCTCAGTCCTCTCAGCTTCATCAAAGACAACTGAACACCTGGAAACAGAAGCTGATGGAGAGGACTGTGGAGGACCAGAACCAGCCAGGAACTCAGATCCAGAGAGACATTTACAACCTGAGACTGAGGACAACCCTGGAGACTCTTCTGAACCTGAGACTGAGGACAACCCTGGAGACTCTTCTGAACCTGAGACTGAGGACAACCCTGGAGACTCTTCTGAAGACACTGAAGACAGTGCTGATTGGAGTGAGACCGGAGAACCTCAGTCAGGTTCAAACTCTCAGGAAAATAAACAAAACCCTGTCAGTGATTCAAGGCGTAGTGCTGGAGAAAGCGCTTTAGAGCGAAACCATTCAGCTGCTCAGTCTGTAAGAAATCTTTTACAAGGATATCTAATTTAAAGTACCACATGGCAGTTCATACTGGAGAGAAACTATTCAGCTGTTCAGTCTGTGAGAAATCATTTCCAGTGAGAGGTCAGTTAAAGAGTCACATGACAGTTCATACAGAAGAGAAACCATACAGCTGCTCAGTCTGTGAGAAATCATTTAAACAGGGAAAAACTTTCAATAGACACATGAGAGAGCACACTAGAGAGAAACTATACAGCTGCTCAGTCTGTAAGAAATATTTTATATTAAAGGGAAATGTAACAATTCACATGAGAGTTCATACAGAGAAACCATATGGCTGCTCAGTCTGTGAGAAATCATTTACACAGCGTAGTAGTTTAAATAGACACATGACAGTTCATACAGGAGAGAAACCATACAGCTGCTCAGTTGTAAGAAACAATTTACAGTGAGATGTAGATTAAAGAAACACATGAGGAAGCACCAGAGATGGAGCACTCGAGTGGACTCAGACTTGAGTGCCGATTTTCGAGACTCGTGACTCGAACTCAGACTTGTGAATTCTCGCGCACGATGACTGACTCGTGAATTCTCGCACACGATGACTCGGACTCGGACTCGTGAATTTTTCGGCCACGATGACTCGGACTCGACTTGTACATTGACGCTCCGACTCGGACTCAAGCAAGTTTTCTCTGGAGTCTGATGTCCTCTGTCCTGGCGTGTGCACCTGCGAGGCGAGTTCACGTACTGGGCCCCGCTGTTCCAGTCTAGAGATGTCTAGAGACACACCCCGCATCGTGCTGTATGCTTTCACACATTCTGCTTCCACATTGAAAAGAGCAGCAACATGCTCGTTATGTGGAAACAATATTGAAGAGAAGCTCCGTAACACATTACTCTAAGGATGGAGTTCAGACATATAGGCTGATCACTATTATCAGAGTAACGTGATCTAATCAATACATAAAGATTCAGCCGATAACACGAAAGCTGTTGCATGCTAAGTAGCCATGTGCTTTCTGGGGCTCAATCTTTATTGATATATTTAAACATTCACTATAATAATTGTAGCGTCCCCGGCTGAATGATGGTCAGACTCTCTAACTGATGGTATCTGTTTATTGATCACCCTTGCTTTCATTCCAACGTAAGAGCGTGTGCCCTTATCAGCCAGGTGCTAACAACACAATGCAACTATTTAGTATATGTTCATTTATTGGTCATCTATCCGTCATTATACATGTGTGTTTACACTGCTCCGTTGTCCATTGACTTCCGGTAAAAGTTCCTTCAAAATAAGTCCTGATCTTATTACTATCAAAATAAAAGTGCAAAACGAAAACTTTACCATAGGAAAATATTGGCATACAAATATAATCACTTCTCTAGAAGGTAACTCATTTAAAATATAATAACACTTAACAATAAGGTACAAAAATGTGCTTAGTTACTGAGTAGTGAATAATGAACGACTAGATAGTTAATGGTTAGTGAATGAGGAGTTCCTTTGATTGAAGAACTCCTGTCCCACCTCCCAAACTTTCTTTTTCGTTGTGCATTGTTATTTGTGCTTGAGAAACATTCCACTTGAACTTTATTTCAATGAAATTAGTAAATATTATTGTCCTACTTTTTAATTTGTTTTACAGAGTTTTATTATTAATTTGTTTTTCTCTTATTTTTTGAGAAAGGAAGTGATTATTTTTTAATTGTAAAAGAACGTGTAACCCAGGTTATGATGCTGTTGACTAATTTACATATGTTCCCTGAACGCCACACTGACAGCAGAGACAGA
Source organism: Trematomus loennbergii (assembly GCA_012861695.1). Lineage (NCBI taxonomy): Eukaryota > Metazoa > Chordata > Actinopteri > Perciformes > Nototheniidae > Trematomus > Trematomus loennbergii. The sequence goes on along the minus strand of JAAOOA010001832.1, from coordinate 31,819 downwards.
CGTGCCGTGCGCAAATAACCAGACCTGCGTGACTGTAGAATAGCGGGAGATAAGGAAACATGGAAGAGTGGACGTTATTCCTCCTCCTCTGTTAGCATTGACCTGGTGAGTCAGCGAAATTAGCATAACGTAGCCTGCTAACATATCGGTTTTTGCTACTCCACTGTATGATATGTATCCTTAAATATAGTTTGAATTGTGTTGAATGAGGTTATGAAGGATAGAATAGGAGATAATAGATATATTCTATGAATAGAATATGAATGTTGTAATGTTAATCTCGTTAGCGGCTAAGCTAATGCGGCTAAGCTAATGCAGCTAAGCTAATGCGGCTAAGCTAGATGTGACGTACTTTGTGACCACTTGTCATAACCGGCAGTGTATGGCTATGAGGAGTGTTTGTTCAAAATGATAAATGTTTGAGGGCTCCACCCAAAATGTAAAAAGGACATTGTTTGGGAAATTCTTTTTGTATTGAGATCTCAGGGTTTTGTTTTACTTGGGCCCAGCGCAATATAGATAGAAGAGTTACGGAAGTCCAAAATGCTTGATCGTCACGTGGTTCAGGGAGAGTCAATAGTTCCCCGGAAGTCAGCGGCAAGCTAACTTCTGGAGAACTATTGACGGCTCCACGATCCGCCATTGCTGTAAAAAAACTGGTCCATTGGAGTGAACGGAGATGTCGTAACTCTTCTATTATACGGCTCTGCTTGGGCCTCATGTTCACACTGTATATATATTGGGATCTTGTGATCTTGAAAATATGTTGTTGATCCATAACTGGATACTTTTGATATACTTATTGTAATTACTCTGACTGAATTACAAGACACTCTAATGTCATTTGTTTCGGTCCTTGTGGTGTGTGTGATTGTGCTGGCTGGGGGATCTAACGTCTGTATTGAGTTCTGCTCTACCAATATCCCTTGAATCTAGATATTGATTACCCCATAGGTCACCTACCAAGGTAAGGTTATAAGAAGGGTTACAAACGCTGTTGTTTATCAATTGAAATTCCTGATTATTTTATATAATAGTTTTTTGTCTGAGGCTGGTTAAGATCAAGGCGCCACTGAATTCCTCTTGTCACAAATTACGTTCGCCAAGGGACCATGTAACATTTGTGATATTGGGCTATATAAATAAATATTGATTGATTGATTGATTGATTGATAGGTAATGGGTAACTACTGTTTTTGATGCATTACTTTGCTTGAGGGGACACAAAGTGCTTAAGGAACGTAAGGTAATCATTAGGTAATGGGTAACTACGATGTTTGTATGCGTTCCTTGAGTTTACCGTACCCAAACGGCCTAAGTAATGCTAAGGTAAGTAATGATGACTTAAGCAGTAACACATGAGTCGGATCCACCTCCACCAGTCGATCCAGCGTGGGACCCAAGCCAGCCGAAGATGGCAGGTTTAAAAGTGCCCTGCTGCTGGATGGTGTGCTGGACTTCGAATCAGGGGATAGCAAGTTCGAGTCCCTCTGCAGTCAGCATGTCGTTGTGTCCCTGAGACACTTCACCCCAAATTGCTCCTGTGGGGATTGTCCACAGAACTGAGTATGTTTAGTATAGGATAAAGCGTCTAACAAATGACATGTAATGTAATGTAACTCCTCATTAACTAACCATTAACAAATGATTAATGCATTACCCCCCAGTCTGTTTACCAGTAACTAACCATCAGTTCTTCAATCGCAGTCACTTTTCATTAACTAACAATTAACTATCTAGTCGTTCCTTATTCACTACTCAGTAACTAAGCACATTTTGTGTACCTTATTGTAAAGTGTTACCCATCAAGACTTGTGACTCAGACTTGGACTCAGACTCGAACACAGGTCATGATGACTCTGACTGGACTCGGACACTCCTTGGGTGACTCGGACTTGGACTCGGACTCGGACTCGACTCTCCCTAGGTGACTCGGACTTGGACTCAGACTCGACTCAGACTCTCCCTAGGTGACTCGGACTTGGACTCGGACTCGACTCAGACTCTCCCTAGGTGACTCGGACTCGAAAAGTGTGGATTCGAGAGTGACTTGGACTCGTGAATTGGTGACTTGACTACACCACTGGGACGCACACAACCAATCAGCCGCAGTGTTTCAGACTACAGATGGATGACCGAGCTACATCTGATGAGACACGTGATGAGGCCGAAGTGACTGATGATCGGAAAGATTCCCTCAGTCAGTTTTAAAATCTCTAAAGAGTAACAAAGGTCCTGTCAGTGCTGTAAGACGTATCACTAGCAAGCTACCAGTCAGTGATCTGAGTGGGAAATATTAGCCTGAAAGAAAGTCTGAAGAGACGTAAACATCAGATCAGTTCATCAGTTCAACTCTCAACATCCATATCAATGATGTCATCAGACCATGAACATAACCAAGAACCTTTTACTCTGTGTTTATGTTTTATGTTGTTATAAATATATATTTGAATAATTTCTCGACTGTTATTTTTACAACATGTTATGATAATTAACATAAAGATGTGTTTTGGAAATAACTGTTTTTCCTAAATGGTTAGAAAAGCGTGTGAAAGCTCACCTGCTATATTTCAACAATAACTGATCGAGCCATATCTCTACAGATCACCTTTAGCCTCATCCCCCTCTATTTCAGCCCTGCTCCTAAAGAGCTGATTCTGGGTCCGTGGCTACAGGGCCACGCCCCTTTGTAGCTGCTGGCCACGCCCCCTTTGTAGCCACATGCTGCAGAGAGAAGCAGAAACTCAGCTAAATGCTGCCGTGACTAAACTCCATATCATGTTCCAAACCACATGAAGGATTCTCTCTGAAACAGTATGGAGCTCAAACTCTTTCTCTCTCTCAGGTTTACCACAAGGTGACTTCCTTTTGATTTCCTGCTTCTTCACACATGCTCTCTCCAGTACAGGTTAGCTCTGAGTGTTAGCATGCTAATGTAAACACAGACCATATTACTTATAATCATATTGCGGGGGGGGGGGGGCTGTAAAGAGACTGAACAAATCCACAATGTGTGTGAACAGGTAAGTCCGGCTTGAACCCTCAACAGAGAGTCTGTGTGTAGTTCTCCAACGATAATGTGAATACGTTTTGGGGTTCATTTCATTTTCAAAGCACTGCCATTAAACATGCTACACTCAGGAACCAATGAGCAAACACACCTGAGCATACCTGACTGCGTTAGTGTTGACTCTCAGGACTAGAAGAAGACTGAGGACTAGCAGGAAGAGGGGAGGTGTAGGAGTTGATGACCTCTTGCTTTGACCAGTATAGTGTTATCAACAGCTCCCGGAAACATAAGTTCTAACATTACACTAGATAGTAAACCATAAACCTTGAACAATTGAATTCAATGATTCTCTCTTCTAAACATCAACGTGTATCTTAGACCAGATTCCAACTAAGCTGTTAAAGGACGTTTTTCCATTAATTAGCAACTTCTTTATTAAATGTTATGAATATGTCTTTATTATCAGGCTATGTCCCACAATCATTCAAGTAGCAGTGATAAAACCTCTTCTTAAAAAGCTCAACCTCGATCCAGAGGTTTCAGCCAACTATAGACCTATTTCTAATCTTCCGTTCCTCTCAAAGATTCTTGAGAAAGCAGTCTCAAACAGTTGTGTGATTACTTAAAGGTCTCATGGCCATTTCCACTGATCATAGTTCCATAGTTGAGGTCTACTAGAATAGATGTACATTGTTCAATGTTCCAACTCACATTGGTTTCTCATCCAGCATCTCTGTATAGTCTGTGTATTCACTCTCTGTCCTACACGCCTTGTTGGAGCTCCTGAGGTTACAATGGATAGAATTTAAAGTTCTTCTTCTCGCCTACAAAGCCCTTAATGGGCAGGCGCCATCTTCCCTTAAAGAACTCATTATACCCTACTCTCCTACTCGGGCACTGCGTTCCTAGAATGCAGGGTTGTTGGTTGTTCCTAGAGTCTCTAAAAGTACAATGGGAGCCAGAGCCTTTTCTTATCAAGCTCCACTTTTGTGGAATCAGCTTCCAGTTTGTATTCGGGCGGCAGACACCCTATCTGTTTTTAAGAGTGCGCTTAAGACCTTCCTTTTTGATAAAGCTTATAGTTAGGGCTGATTAGATTCAGCCCCTAGTTTAGCTGCTATAGGCTTAGACTGTCAGGGGACACCTTACTTCTCTCTTCTCTCTGTCTGTACCTGTGTACTCTCATGTTCCCAATAACACAGCTTCCCCACATCTCTCTTTGGTGTCTATCTACGCCGGGATCCGGAGTCGTGGCTGATTCTGTTGCTGTGGTCCTGAGTCCTGCATCCTGAGTCCTGCATCCTGAGTCCTAGATCCTGAGTCCTGCATCCTGAGTCCTAGATCCTGAGTCCTAGATCCTGAGTCCTGCATCCTGAGTCCTGCATCCTGAGTCCTGGATCCTGAGTCTGAGTTTGTGATATTGGGCTATAAAAATAAACATTGATTGATTGATGTAGGAGTTGTTCTCAGCATGGAGGTGGAGCGTCTGGAGGCTCTCCTGCAGGACTGTGACCCCCCACAGGGAGCGTCTGGGGGCTCTCCTGCAGGACTGTGACCCCCCACAAGGAGCGTCTGGAGGCTCTCCTGCAGGACTGTGACCCCCCACAGGGAGCGTCTGGAGGCTCTCCTGCAGGACTGTGACCCCCCACAGGGAGCGTCTGGAGGCTCTCCTGCAGGACTGTGACCCCCACAGGGAGCGTCTGGGGGCTCTCCTGCAGGACTGTGACCCCCCACAGGGAGCGTCTGGAGGCTCTCTTGCAGGACTGTGACCCCCACAGGGAGCGTCTGGAGGCTCTCCTGCAGGACTGTGACCCCCCACAGGGAGCGTCTGGAGGCTCTCCTGCAGGACTGTGACCCCCCACAGGGAGCGTCTGGGGGCTCTCCTGCAGGACTGTGACCCCCCCACAAGGAGCGTCTGGAGGCTCTCCTGCAGGACTGTGACCCCCCACAGGGAGCGTCTGGGGGCTCTCCTGCAGGACTGTGACCCCCCACAGGGAGCGTCTGGAGGCTCTCCTGCAGGACTGTGACCCCACAGGGAGCGTCTGGGGGCTCTCCTGCAGGACTGTGACCCCCACAGGGAGCGTCTGGGGGCTCTCCTGCAGGACTGTGACCCCCACAAGGAGCGTCTGGAGGCTCTCCTGCAGGACTGTGACCCCCCACAAGGAGCGTCTGGAGGCTCTCCTGCAGGACTGTGACCCCCCACAGGGAGCGTCTGGAGGCTCTCCTGCAGGACTGTGACCCCCCACAGGGAGCGTCTGGGGGCTCTCCTGCAGGACTGTGACCCCCCACAGGGAGAGTCTGGGGGCTCTCCTGCAGGACTGTGACCCCCCACAGGGAGCGTCTGGGGGCTCTCCTGCAGGACTGTGACCCCCCACAGGGAGCGTCTGGGGGCTCTCCTGCAGGACTGTGACCCCCCACAGGGAGCGTCTGGGGGCTCTCCTGCAGGACTGTGACCCCCCACAGGGAGCGTCTGGGGGCTCTCCTGCAGGACTGTGACCCCCCACAGGGAGCGTCTGGGGGCTCTCCTGCAGGACTGTTACCTTTCATTGTACTGTATTCACACACACACACACACACACACACACGCGCGCGCGCGAAAGTGAGCACAGGGAGTTCTTCCTTTTCAACAACAGTTCACTTTATTAACAACAGTTCCTCAAAAGCATCATATGTAAACTCACATTAGCTAGTTATAACAACTTACCAATAAAACTCAGCCGTTGCTTTTTCATGTCCAAAGTGAGGTTGGGATTACATCAAACTAAAGAAAGTCTCAAGTGAAGCGACTGTATCAGTAACATGGAAATACTGCCCGGTCAGTTCTGATATATGAAATATACAGTAGGCTCTGAGGGGACGAAGCCACTCTGCTAGAATAAGGTGTAAACAGTAGTACATGAAGAACCTATTGATAACACAGGGAAGTGTTATTGAAGCGGCCAAAATCCTAAAAAATATAAGAATGAAATATAACTCAAAGCAAAGTGCCGCTGAGGCACCCGTCAGCAAATCTTACGCATGGGTAAAAAATAAAGGTCAGAGCAAAAGTCATTTTTGTGCGATTTATTATCTTGCTGGCACAATATACAAGCTCAATATTTTCTTGTCTGTTCTAACCCGATGATAAAAAACCATAGGCCTACCGGCTGCGCGCTCCACCCCCACCTGTTTCCCAAATGTATAATGACCAGGTCTCCCCTCCCGTGCTCTGACTGGTAGCTTGCTAGTGATGCGTCTTACAGCACTGACAGGACCTTTGTTACTCTTTAGAGATTTTAAAACTGACTGAGGGAATCTTTCCGATCATCAGTCACTTCGGCCTCATCACGTGTCTCATCAGATGTAGCTCGCTCATCCATCTGTAGTCTGAAACACTGCGGCTGATTGGTTGTGTGCGTCCTCATGTGTTTCTTTAACCTGTTGAGCCTCAAGCCTGTTTTTCAGGTCTCAGGCTCGAACATAACGTTCCCAGAACAAGTGACTATATCTTCACTTCTTTTTTTGTCGTTTTTAGTAAGGCTTTGCTTTATTGAAAGATGTGCAAATGCAATATGTATTACACATTAAACATTTGAACGTGAGAAAATAGATTAAAACGAAAGAAAAAATATGAACAGATACACAAATGTACTTCAAAGTCTATTATATTTAGATTGGACAACAATGGAGCTCTATGAGACCGAAGGTATGCAAGGCTTTGATACACAGATCATAGTAAGAATAACAAAAAAGGAATGAGACAGGACAAATAAAACATCAAGAACGAAAGGCTCTGAGTCAAAGTTCATTATTGATAACGTAAGGAAAAAATAGAAATCAAACAATGTGTATAAAAGGAACAAAAAGACCAAATAAAAACATAGCACTTTTTTGAACACCGCAGGTCCACCACCCGTACAGAGACATCCGGCATGTCCAGCTCCCGTATATACCTGGAGAAGGGGTCCCACATCTTGTGGAATGTCCCCAGGGAGCCCCTCACTATGCACCTTATCTAACCCCTAATCCCATATCTTCACTTCTAAAAGGGGAAAATTAATAACCTTTTTTCTCAAAGCAATGATAAACCTGTGAGTTGGATGTAGAAGAGTCAGAATCAATATAGATTTTTTTATTTTGTAAATGATAGTGTCCGTCCAAAAAAGACCATTACTTATAGTGAAAACTACCCTTGGATGATGGGTTAGTAGACTAAAAGCTTGAGGAATCCAACCTATAACATATAATAAGTACCCTGTATCAAGATTGATGCAAACAAGAGAGGTTTAGAAAAAAGAAACCACTTCTGGGGTCATTTGGGTGGATTTGACCTCTCTGGCTCCCCTTGGTCGATTTTGATGATTGACACCTCTTTTGAACCGTTAGAGCCAATGGAATCGAGGGGAAGTTTCACATACACATACACGTTACCAAATAAGGAGTGAGAGTGACGCGTAGCCAGAATACACAAAACAGGAAGCTGTCATACACTCTGGAAGCTATCATTAGCAGCTAATATGAAAAGTCCGTTTTTGAATTTGTTTTATCAAAACAAAATTGGACACATTGGATTAACCTATGGATTAACCTTCAGACGCGTTTTTCTCGTTTTAATGCCATTGAACACAACTTCAGATCAGAATAACAGCTAAGGTGAGCATATCTCCGTGTTTTGCTACCTAAAGCTACGTCGTGTGATGTCTGGTTTTGCTTCCCCTGTCGCGAGTTCTGATCGCTCAGTGATGATACTTATATTTCTAGAATCTGTGGAATCTCAGTTTGCTAGCAAAGCTTGTTTGTGCAGATCCGATAAGTAATAAAGTATTTATACCTAGAGTTTTGTGCATTTTTTCGCTCAGGGCTCATTTAGACGCTTCTTGTGAGACTTGTGTTTTGTTTTGGTAAAAATGGTTCATATCGTCAGTTAGCTGAGATTCTTACATTTTAAGAAGCCCTGAGACACAGTTTCGTGAACAGGTTAATCTACATCTCACTGTAAATTATTTTTTACAACTGAGCAACTGTCTGGTTTCTTTCCTGTATGAAGTCTCATGTGTTTAGTTAAACTATTAACCTGTGTAAATGATTTCTCACAGACTGAGCAGCCATATGGTTTCTCTCCTGTATGAACTCTCATGTGAATTGTTAAATGTCCCTTTAGTGTAAAATATTTCTTACAGACTGAGCAGCTGTATGGTTTGTCTCCTGTATGGGTTTTAATGTGTGAATCTAAATGTCCACTACATTTAAAATATTTCTTACAGACTGAGCAGCTGTATGGCTTCTCTCCTGTATGAACTCTCGCGTGGGTCTTTAAACTAGATCTCGCTGTAAAAGATTTCTTACAGACTGAACAGCTGAATGGTTTCTCTCCAGTATGAACTGCCATGTGGTAGTTTAAACTAGATCTCCTTGTAAAAGATTTCGTACAGACTGAGCAGCTGTATGGTTTCTCTCCTGTGTGGATTCTCATGTGTATATTCAGACTTGACTTGCGGGAAACATTTTTCCCACACTGAGAGCATCTATAGCCCTTCTCTCCAGCACTACGCCTTGAATCACTGACAGGGTCTTGTTTATCTTCCTGAGAGTTTGAACCTGACTGAGGTTCTCCGGTCTCACTCCAACTAGCACTGTCTTCAGTGTCGTCAGAAGAGTCTCCAGGGTTGTCCTCAGTCTCTGGTTGTAAATGTCTCTCTGGATCTGAGTTCCTGGCTGGTTCTGGTCCTCCACAGTCCTCTCCATCAGCTTCTGTTTCCAGGTGTTCAGTTTGTCTTTGATGAAGCTGAGAGGACTGAGGTTTCTCTTCATCATCTTCACTCTTCACAGGGTCAGGAGTGAATGTGAATTTGGTGATATCAGCCTCCTCCAGCCCTTGAAGCTGCTCTCCCTCCTGACTGATCCAGAGTTCCTCCTGTTCCTCTTTAACGTGTGGGGGGGCTCTGGGTCCTCCTGGTCCAGACTGGAGCTCCACTCCTGCTGCTCAGGGGGAACCTCTTCTTTAACCACCAGCTGCTGGACGTCTGCAGGAAACAGGAAGCACAGTCAGAAAAACTGTGAAACTAATCACCTTTACAATTTGAGTAGTGTTGCAGCCCTAATCAATGCCTTCGTTTATATACTTGCATACCTCTTCCAGTTCAGCCAGATTGTAAACTATGAATTCTTTTGGGGCTCAATCACAGCTACTCTGCGCCTATAGGATGGAAATGCTCCTCTAGTAGTTAAAGTCCTGCATTCAGACCTTATTTAAGTAAAAGTATGCAAGTATTATCAGAAAAGTGTACTTCAACCTCTAAAGTAGAAGTATTGATAGAGCAGTTAAATGTTTCCTCAGTGTTTTCTTTTTATAAAGGAAGTTTCTTGGTTATTGTGTCTGTTGCACAGACTGAGAGGCTCTGATAACTACAGCTCAGACTGAGAGGCTCTGATAACTACAGCTCAGACTGAGAGGCTCTGATAACTACAGCTCAGACTGAGAGGCTCTGATAACTACAGCTCAGACTGAGAGAATCTGATAACTACTGAGAGGCTCTGATAACTACAGCTCAGACAGAGAGATAACTAAAGCTCAGACTGAGAGAAATAACTAAAGCTCAGACTGAGAGGCTCTGATAACTACAGCTCAGACTGAGAGAGATAACTACAGCTCAGACTGAGAGGCTCTGATAACTACAGCTCAGACTGAGAGGCTCTGATAACTACAGCTCAGACTGAGAGGCTCTGACAACTACAGCTCAGACTGAGAGGCTCTGATAACTACAGCTCAGACTGAGAGGCTCTGACAACTACAGCTCAGACTGAGAGAGATAACTAAGCTCAGACTGAGAGGCTCTGATAACTACAGCTCAGACTGAGAGAGATAACTAAAGCTCAGACTGAGAGGCTGATAACTACAGCTCAGACTGAGAGGCTCTGATAACTACAGCTCAGACTGAGAGGCTCTGAACTACAGCTCAGACTGAGAGGCTCTGATAACTACAGCTCAGACTGAGAGGCTCTGACAACTACAGCTCAGACTGAGAGAGATAACTAAAGCTCAGACTGAGAGGCTCTGATAACTACAGCTCAGACTGAGAGAGATAACTAAAGCTCAGACTGAGAGGCTGATAACTACAGCTCAGACTGAGAGGCTCTGATAACTACAGCTCAGACAGAGAAATAACTAAGCTCAGACTGAGAGGCTCTGATAACTACAGCACAGACTGAGAGGGTCTGATAACTACAGCTCAGACTGAGAGGCTCTGATAACTACAGCTCAGACTGAGAGGCTCTGAAACTACAGCTCAGACTGAGAGGCTCTAATAACTACAGCTCAGACTGAGAGAGATAACTACAGCTCAGACTGAGAGGCTGATAACTACAGCTCAGACTGAGAGGCTCTGATAACTACAGCTCAGACTGAGAGGCTCTGATAACTACAGCTCAGACTGAGAGAAATAACTAAAGCTCAGACTGAGAGGCTCTGATAACTACAGCACAGACTGAGAGGTCTGATAACTACAGCTCAGACTGAGAGGCTCTGATAACTACAGCTCAGACTGAGAGGCTCTGAAACTACAGCTCAGATTGAGAGGCTATGATAACTACAGCTCAGACTGAGAGAGATAACTACAGCTCAGACTGAGAGGCTGATAACTACAGCTCAGACTGAGAGGCTCTGATAACTACAGCTCAGACTGAGAGGCTCTGATAACTACAGCTCAGACTGAGAGGCTCTGAAACTACAGCTCAGACTGAGAGGCTCTGATAACTACAGCTCAGACTGAGAGGCTCTGATAACAACAGCTCAGACTGAGAGGCTCTGATAACTACAGCTCAGACTGAGAGACTCTGATAACTACAGCTCAGACTGAGAGAGATAACTACAGCTCAGACTGAGAGGCTCTGACAACTACAGCTCAGACTGAGAGATAACTAAGCTCAGACTGAGAGGCTCTGATAACTACAGCTCAGACTAAGAGAGATAACTAAGCTCAGACTGAGAGGCTGATAACTACAGCTCAGACTGAGAGGCTCTGATAACTACAGCTCAGACTGAGAGATAACTAAGCTCAGACTGAGAGATAACTAAAGCTCAGACTGAGAGGCTCTGATAACTACAGCACAGACTGAGAGGGTCTGATAACTACAGCTCAGACTGAGAGGCTCTGATAACTACAGCTCAGACTGAGAGGCTCTGATAACTACAGCTCAGACTGAGAGAGATAACTACAGCTCAGACTGAGAGGCTGATAACTACAGCTCAGACTGAGAGGCTCTGATAACTACAGCTCAGACTGAGAGGCTCTGATAACTACAGCTCAGACTGAGAGGTCTGATAACTACAGCTCAGACTGAGAGGCTCTGATAACTACAGCTCAGACTGAGAGGCTCTGAAACTACAGCTCAGACTGAGAGGCTCTGATAACTACAGCTCAGATGAGAGGCTCTGATAACTACAGCTCAGAATGAGAGGCTGATACTACAGCTCAGACTGAGAGGCTGTATCTACAGCTCAGACTGAGAGGCTCTGATACTACAGCTCAGACTGAGAGGCTCTGATACTACAGCTCAGACTGAGAGGCTCTGATACTACAGCTCAGATTGAGAGGCTCTGATAACTACAGCTCAGATTGAGAGGCTCTGATAACTACAGCTCAGATTGAGAGGCTCTGATAACTACAGCTCAGATTGAGAGGCTCTGATAACTACAGCTCAGACTGAGAGGCTCTGATAACTACAGCTCAGACTGAGAGGCTCTGATAACTACAGCTCAGACTGAGAGGCCTGATAACTACAGCTCAGACTGAGAGGCTCTGATAACTACAGCTCAGACTGAGAGGCTCTGATAACTACAGCTCAGAGTGAGAGGCTCTGATAACTACAGCTCAGACTGAGAGGCTCTGATAACTACAGCTCAGACTGAGAGGCCCTGATAACTACAGCTCAGACGGAGAGGCTCTGATAACTACAGCTCAGACTGAGAGGCTCTGATAACTACAGCTCAGACTGAGAGCTCTGATAACTACAGCTCAGACAGAGAGATAACTACAGCTCAGACTGAGAGGCTCTGATAACTACAGCTCAGACTGAGAGGCTGATACTACAGCTCAGACTGAGAGGCTCTGATAACTACAGCTCAGATTGAGAGGCTATGATAACTACAGCTCAGTGAGAGGCTATGATAACTACAGCTCAGACTGAGAGGCTCTGATAACTACAGCTCAGATTGAGAGGCTCTGATAACTACAGCTCAGATGAGAGGCTCTGATAACTACAGCTCAGACTGAGAGGCTCTGATAACTACAGCTCAGATTGAGATGCTCTGATAACTACAGCTCAGACTGAGAGGCTCTGATAACTACAGCTCAGATTGAGAGGCTCTAATAACTACAGCTCAGACTGAGAGAGACTGATAACTACAGCTCAGATTGAGAGGCTCTGATAACTACAGCTCAGACTGAGAGGCTCTGATAACTACAGCTCAGATTGAGAGGCTCTGATAACTACAGCTCAGACTGAGAGAGATAACTACAGCTCAGACTGAGAGGCTTGATACTACAGCTCAGACTGAGAGGCTCTGATAACTACAGCTCAGATTGAGAGGCTCTGATAACTACAGCTCAGACTGAGAGGCTCTGATAACTACAGCTCAGATTGAGAGGCTCTGATAACTACAGCTCAGACTGAGAGAGATAACTACAGCTCAGACTGAGAGGCTTGATACTACAGCTCAGATGAGAGGCTCTGATAACTACAGCTCAGACTGAGAGGCTCTGATAACTACAGCTCAGACTGAGAGGCTCTGATAACTACAGCTCAGACTGAGAGAGATAACTACAGCTCAGACTGAGAGGCTGATATCTACAGCTCAGATTGAGAGGCTATGATAACTACAGCTCAGATTGAGAGGCTCTGATAACTACAGCTCAGATTGAGAGGCTCTGATAACTACAGCTCAGATTGAGAGGCTCTGATAACTACATCTCAGACTGAGAGGCTCTGATAACTACAGCTCAGATTGAGAGGCTCTGATAACTACAGCTCAGACTGAGAGAGATAACTACAGCTCAGGCTGAGAGGCTCTGATAACTACAGCTCAGACTGAGAGGCTCTGATAACTACAGGTCAGTTGGTCAACATTAAAGTAAACAAACATTTCCAAAGCACACATTGTTAATGTTATTATACTAATACAAAAACAACAATATAAATAATAACAGGTGGTAAATCATTCCAGTGTAGGACAGTAAAGCTAAAATATAGTTTAAAATGTGAGTGATGAGTAAAGTATGCATAAAGAAGAAGGAAGCATGCTGAATATGTGAAGATAGACTTTAAATGGGGCTGGGGGTTTCTGTGTCACAGAGACCTCTAAGAAGAGCAGCAGCAGAGGGCAGAGAGAGAGGGGACAGACCTGCTCTGTGGACCTGGAGCTGAGGCTGGAGCGCCTCGGACAGCAGCTTCCGGTGTCTCTCGAGCTCCTGTCTGGATCGAGACAGCTCCTCCTCGTACTCTGATATCGCTCTCTCAAACAGAACAAAGACGTCCTCAGCAGCTGCAGAGAGGCGCTGCTTCACCAGCGAGAGCAGCACGGCACTCATGTTCACACACACACACACACACACACACACACACACACACACACACACACACACACACACACACACACACACACACACACCACACACACACACACACACACACACACCACACACACACACACACACACACACACACACACACACACACACACACACACACACACATGATCACTGGAGCTCACACACACACACGATGATCAGCTGGAGCTCACACACACACGATGATCAGCTGGAGCTCACACACACTTTCTCACAACACAAACCCGACGAGACACCACGTGGTCCCTCCTCTTCCGCTTCTTCTTGTTTAATGGGGGGGGGGGTACATTACCGCCCCCTGGTGTGCTGGCGTGTGAGCACAGGTCATGGGAAACAGTGAGCTACAAGGAAGAAGGTAAGTAAGTAAGTAACACTGTATTTATAGAGCACCCTTCTCAACACGGATGTAGAAAGTGCTTCACAGTACAGGACCAGGGGCGGATCTAGACACATATTCATGGGGTGGCAGGAGATTCTGAGGGGTGGCATCCCCTGGCAGAAGTATATGCTGATTTATTCTCAGTCATATCAATCAATGTTAACTTGGAAAGCCACAATATTAATATTTTAACTCACTAACATAGGTGACATTATTGTGGCTCATCAGTAAAGCCTTACATATAAATATATAAGGTGGCAGACATCATTTAATGCATTTTAACTGAACAATAACTGAATGAGTTTGTTTCACTCTTAGACCAGCAGGGGAACCACATCTATGCAGACTGCTGCAATAAGTACATTCATGAACTGTCTCATCGATGTTTGTCTGAATGAATATGATACTATTAACAATCATATTATTCCTATCAGCTGTCATTCCCTGTTATGATTCACATATTCATTTATTATTGAATAAACTATATATTTTGGAGGAGTTAATGAAAGTTAATAAAGAGAGGATAGAAAGAATCGATTACAGGAGTAGAGAGTATGAGAAGTAGAGAGAGACAAGATTTAGAAGAATGAGTAGTAGTAATAACCTTAGTTTTAAATATAAGATCCAAGTTTTTAGGATTTAAGTGAAAGAACCAAAATGTAGGTGAAGAGGCACAGCGTATCTACGTCAAAGCACTCTCATTAGATTATTATATCAACTATAAGCTTTATCAAAAAGGAAGGTCGTAAGCGTACTCTTAAAACGGATAGGCTGTCGGCCGCCCGAACACAAACTGGAAGCTGATTCCACAAAAGTGGAGCTTGATAAGAAAAGGCTAGAAGGCCAGAGAGAAGAAGTGTGTTTTTAGTGTAGATTTAAAAACCCCTAGGGTCTGGGCCGACCTCACATGGAGGGGCAGAGTGTTCCAGAGCCTAGGGCCAGCTGCTGCGAAGGCTCGGTGCCCTCGGGTTTTAGCCTGGTCTTGGGCACTACCAGCAGCAGCTGGTCAGCAGACCTTAAAGCTCTGGCTGGGGTGTAGCGCTGGAGGAGTTCAGCTATATAGGCCGGAGCCAGCCCATTTAGTGCTTTAAAAACAAATAAAAGGATTTTAAAATCAATTCTGAACCGAACTGGAAGCCAGTGTAGTGAGGCCAGAATAGGGGTGATGTGGTCACGCTTTTTGTGGCCAGTCAGCAAACGTGCAGCTGCGTTTTGGACTAGCTGCAGGCGTTTAATTGAGGCCTGGTCCATACCCACATACAGAGCGTTACAATAGTCCAGTCTCGAGGTTACAAAGGCGTTAATAACCCTTTCTAAGTCATTAAAAGATAAATACGACTTGGTTTTGGCCAATAGTCTTATTTAAAAAAGCAGGATTTGACTACGGTGCTGACCTGCTTGTCGAATTTAAAAGTGCTAGTGAAGGTCACTCCAAGGTTCATGACCGAGGGGAGGATGTTTTTTTTGATAGAGCCCAGAATATCAACCGGAGAGGCTGGAGGTTGGGTCCAAAAAAGATGACCTCAGTCTTGCTCTCGTTGAGGTTGAGAAGTTTTTGCTCAGCCAGGATTTTATCTCTGCTAAGCAGTCCATCACTGCTGTAGTGAGTGTTTGACATTTGCTTTGAGAGGCAGATAGATCTGTACATCGTCGGCGTAGCAGTGGAAGGGAATGTTATGTTTTGTGAGAATTGAACCTAGGGGCAGTATGTACAGTAGAAAAAGGATGGGGCCCAGAATCGAGCCTTGGGGAACCCCACAGGTAAGAGGGGCTTTGGCAGAGGAGAAGGCACCTAGCTGTACCGAGAAGCTACGGTCTGTCAGGTAGGACCTGAACCATGCAAGGGCAGAGCCTGTGATGCCAGCGGACTGTTCAAGCCGTGACAGCAGGATGCTATGGTCCACAGTGTCAAAGGCAGCTGTCAGGTCTAACAGCACCAAGACAGCTGGGCTACCTGAGTCGGCGGCTAGGAGCAGATCATTAAAAACTCTTAAAAGGGCTGTTTCAGTGCTGTGCATGGGTTTGAAGCCAGACTGAAACTTTTCATGGATTCCATGGATGGTTAAAAAAGACTGCAGCTGGGCGTAGACTACTCGCTCCAGGGCTTTTGATAAAAAAGGTAGCTGGGAGATGGGCCTAAAATTTGCGAGAATGGAGGGGTCGAGATTTTTCTTTTTAAGTAGTGGCTTAACCACGGCAGTCTGTATTTATATAAATATACAGTCTGTATTTATAAAGATATACAGTCTGTATTTATAAAGATATACAGTCTGTATTTATAAAGATATACATCAGTGCTGCTCGGTGTGGAGACGTTGTTAGCTAACCCTGTTCACCACATGGTGGAGTTCATGGTTCTAAAGTGCCGTCCTTTTTACCCGCCGAGGGAGTTACAGAGATTCTCCTGGTGGCTGTTTATATCCCCCCCAAACCCCAGCAACAAGGGTAGAGAGGAGGCACTCAGCGAACTGTACCGAGCCATCAGTGATCAGCAGACAGCACACCCACACGGCCTTCTCATCGTAGCTGGAGACCTCAACCACGCTAACTTAAAGACTGGGCTGCCTCACATATATCAGCATGTTGATTTTCCAGCCAGGGAAAACAACACATTAGACCTGGTCTATACCAACATCAAGGGAGCATACAAGGCGTCCCCCCTCCCCCACATCGGCCTCCACCTCACTGTTCTGCTGGAACCGGCCTACAGACGCAGGGTAAAAGCCACCAAACCGGTTTCCAAACAGGTTGGGGTGTGGTCAGAGGACAGCACAGCTGCACTCAGAGACTGCTTTGACACTACAGACTGGGACATGTTCAAGCAGGCAGCCACATACAACCATCACACCAACATACAAGGATACACAGAGACAGTCACGGGCTACATCACCAAATGCATTGACGATGTGACCCACATCAGATCCATCACCATCAGGGCCAACCAGAAGCCATGGCTGACAGGAGAGGTCCACGGGCTGCTGAGGGCCCGCTGCCTTTAGAGAGGGCAATCCAGCTGGTCTCAGAGCAGCCAGGGCCGACCTGTCCCGTGGCATCAGGAAAGCAAAACAAGAATACACCCGGAAAATTACAGGACATTTGATAGATAGCAGGGACTCATGCAGCCTGTGGCAGGGCATCAGGACCATCACGGACTACAATCCTCCACCACAGACCTGCGACAGTCTCACCTCTGCTGAACAACCTCAACGGCTTCTTTGCACGCTTTGAAGCAGAGAACAGCACACCTGCGCAGAAAACCCTCCTCTCCCTCTCTCCTTCTCTCCCCCTGACCTCTCCACCCTGCCTCCCACCTTTCCCCCCTGCCCCCTGGACTTTAACCCCCCCCTACACACACACACACACACACACACACACACACACACACACACACACACACACACACACACACCACACACACACCCTTCCCTCATCCAGCACCAGTCACTCTCTACTCCTCTCCGCTGCTACTGCACTGTAACTGTACTTCAACATCGTTATTTTGCTCCAAGGAATACTTGCACTAATGTCACATTCATGTTTCTGTTGATTGTGTTTTTGGTTTTAAATATATGTTACCTAGTACTTATAACTACTCTTTAGTTTTTATACCCCTTTTATCTAGGCCCTTTTTGTATCTTGTTATATGTGTATATGTCACACTGTGTGACAGCGAGAAACGGTATTTCTAATGTTCTGTATGTATAACACGTGTGGAATACTTGAGAATGAAGCTGACTTGAGTCTGTATTTATAAAGATATACAGACTGTATTTATAAAGACTTACAGAGAAATGTACGATTGTTCTCAGCGGACAGTGAACGCCTCATGGACTTCTGAAGGCGCGTTGCCATGGTGACGCAGAGACACACAAACCGGCTGGACGCTCCGACGAGTCTACCGGAGAAAACACAAGGAGTTTACCGGAGAAAAGACACGGAGTCTACCGGAGAAAAGACACGGAGTTTACCGGAGAAAAGACACGGAGTTTACCGGAGAAAAGACACGGAGTTTACCGGAGAAAAGACACGGAGTTTACCGGAGAAAAGACACGGAGTTTACCGGAGAAAAGACACGGAGTCTACCGGAGAAAACACAAGGAGTTTACCGGAGAAAAGACACGGAGTTTACCGGAGAAAAGACACGGAGTTTACCGGAGAAAAGACACGGACTTTACCGGAGAAAAGACACGGAGTCTACCGGAGAAAACACAAGGAGTTTACCGGAGAAAAGACACGGACTTTACCGGAGAAAAGACACGGACTTTACCGGAGAAAACACAAGGAGTTTACCGGAGAAAAGACACGGAGTTTACCGGAGAAAAGACACGGAGTTTACCGGAGAAAACACAAGGAGTTTACCGGAGAAAAGACACGGAGTTTACCGGAGAAAAGACACAGAGTTTACCGGCTGTTAATAGACTGGCGGAGAGATCAGAACAGAGAAACACATTAACTGGGGAACAGGTTCAGCGAGAAACACACGGTATATTCCTGGTATATTCCCGGTATATTCCCGGTAGATACCGGCAGGATGTGTGAGAGCAGAGCGGTTCCGAGCGGGAAGGTGTACCGACAGCTGTTTGACGCTCAGGTGGGTCACCTGTTTACACCTGGGAAACTAGAAGTACTCAGGTCTTGTACTTTAGTCAAAGTAGAAGTACTCAGATCTTGTACTTTAGTCAAAGTAAAAGTACTCAGATCTTGTACTTTAGTCAAAGTAAAAGTACTCAGATATTGTACTTTAGTTGTGTTTGATTGGTTGGAGGCTCTGAGCTCTGATTGGCTGGCTGTGTGTTCTATAGGTCCAGCTGTCCAGGTCTCTGCTGGCTGGACGGAGAGACACAGACTGTCTGTCTGCTGAGGACAGCAACACAACCAGCAGGTACACACACAGAAACACACACAGCAACACCACAGCAACACACACAGCAACACACAATGTATCCATCTGTTGTTTATTTTTCTCTGTCTGTCTGCTTGTCTGCCTGTCTGTCTGCCTGTCTGCCTGTCTGTCTGTCTGTCTGTCTGTCTGTCTGTCTCTCTGTCTGTCTGTCTCTGTCTGTGTGTCTGTCTGTCTCTCTGTCTGTCTGTCTGCCTGTCTGTCTGCGTGTCTGTCTGTCTGTCTCTCTGTCTGTCTCTGTCTGTGTGTCTGTCTGTCTCTCTGTCTGTGTGTCTGTCTGTCCTCTGTCTGTCCCGTCTGCCTGTCTCTCTGTCTGCCTGTCTGTCTGTCTGTCTGCGTGTCCCTCTGTCTGTCTCTCTGTCCCTCTGTCTGTCTGTCTGCCTGTCTGTCTGTCTGTCTGTCTGTCCCTCTGTCTGTCTCTCTGTCCTCTGTCTGTCTGCCTGTCTGTCTGTCTGTCTGTCCCTCTGTCTCTCTGTCTCTCTGTCCCTCTGTCTGTCTGTCTGCCTGTCTGTCTGTCTGTCTGTCTCTCTGTCTGTCTGTCTGTCTGTCTGTCTGTCTGTCTCTCTGTCCCTCTGTCTGTCTGTCTGTCTGTCTGTCTCTCTGTCTGCTGTCTGTCTGTCTGTCTGTCTGTCTGTCTGTCTCTCTGTCTGTCTGTCTGTCTGTCTGTCTCTCTGTCCCTCTGTCTGTCTGTCTGTCAGGATGTTGTGTCCTCTCTCCAGCAGGGGGCAGCAGGTGGATGATGAAGATGATGAAGACGTTGAAGATGTCAGCAGACTTCCTGACTCTGTGGGTTCGTATCTTATTACATCATCATATCCTCCCAAAAACCACACCTGTTCCGTGTCAGCCAATCACAGCTGTAGCTCTGGCTCTCTCTCTCCCTCAGTGGTCAATTTCCCGAGCTCTGACATCATCGAACGACTGACGGAGAAAAAAAGTCAAAAACACAAAGAAGCTCTGAAACAGCTGGAGACCGAGCTCACACACCTGACACAGGTAAATACTACCATAACACACCTGACACAGGTAAATATTACCATAACACACCTGACACAGGTAAATACTACCATAACACACCTGACACAGGTAAATTTACCATAACACACCTCACACAGGTAAATACTACCATAACACACCTGACACAGGTAAATATTACCATAACACACCTCACACAGGTAAATACTACCATAACACACCTGACAGGTACATACTACCATAACACACCTGACACAGGTACATACTACCATAACACACATCACACAGGTACATACTACCATAACACACCTGACAGGTACATACTACCATAACACACCTGACACAGGTACATACTACCATAACACACCTCACACAGGTAAATACTACCATAACACACCTGACACAGGTAAATACTACCATAACACACCTGACAGGTACATACTACCATAACACACCTCACACAGGTAAATATTACCATAACACACCTCACACAGGTAAATACTACCATAACACACCTGACACAGGTAATATTACCATAACACCCTCACACAGGTACATACTACCATAACACACCTGACAGGTACATACTACCATAACACACCTGACACAGGTACATACTACCATAACACACCTCACACAGGTAAATACTACCATAACACACCTGACACAGGTAAATACTACCATAACACACCTGACACAGGTAAATACTACCATAACACACCTGACACAGGTAAATACTACCATAACACACCTGACAGGTACATACTACCATAACACACCTCACACAGGTAAATATTACCATAACACACCTCACACAGGTAAATACTACCATAACACACCTGACACAGGTAAATATTACCATAACACACCTCACACAGGTACATACTACCATAAACACCTGACAGGTACATACTACCATAACACACCTGACACAGGTAAATACTACCATAACACACCTGACACAGGTAAATACTACCATAACACACCTGACACAGGTAAATACTACCATAACACACCTGACACAGGTAAATACTACCATAACACACCTGACACAGGTAAATACTACCATAACACACCTGACAGGTAAATACTACCATAACACACCTGACACAGGTAAATACTACCATAACACACCTGACAGGTAAATACTACCATAACACACCTGACACAGGTAAACACTACCATAACACACCTGACACAGGTAAATACTACCATAACACACCTGACACAGGTAAACACTACCATAACACACCTCACACAGGTACATCCTACCATAACACACCTGACACAGGTAAATACTACCATGACATACATTGGGTAAGCTGATATAAATCATATAATCTAAACTAATTAACACAATGTGTGTTCAGGTGTGTGAGACTCAGGTGAGGTACGTCAGTGTGGAGCTGCTGTCCTCTCTGCAGGATGTATACCTCAGATTGAACACCCTGAAGGACAGAATGGAACACCTGGAACATGACAGTGTGCAGGTACGTGAACACCTGGTATGCACTACAGAAATTATAGTCGAACAATTTAACCCATTTTGTGAAGTGTGTGTGTGTGTGTGTGTGTGTGTGTGTGTGTGTGTGTGTGTGTGTGTGTGTGTGTGTGTGTGTGTGTGTGTGTGTGTGTGTGTGTGTGTGTGTGTGTGTGTGTGTGTGTGTGTGTGTGTGTGTGTGTGTGTGTGTGTGTGTGTGTGTGTGTGTGTGTGTGTGTGTGTGTGTGTGTGTGTGTGTGTGTGTGTGTGTGTGTGTGTGTGTGTGTGTGTGGTGTGTGTGTGTGTGTGTGTGTGTGTGTGTGTGTGTGTGTGTGTGTGTGTGTGTGTGTGTGTGTGTGTGTGTGTGTGTGTGTGTGTGTGTGTGTGTGTGTGTGTGTGTGTGTGTGTTGTGTGTGTGTGTGTGTGTGTGTGTGTGTGTGTGTGTGTGTGTGTGTGTGCAGGAGGTGTGTGTTCTCTGGGAGCAGGTGGAGAGGCAGGTGAAGCTGAAGGAGATCAGGATCCAGGAGCTGAACCACAAACTGACTGAATCTGAGACTCAACGAACCGCAGAGGTCAGCAGAGTCCCACGGGGGGGGGTCCAGTTTGTTTACTCCCAGTCAAGGTGTTCTTTATTCAGTGAAGTCCATCAGGGGATGTACCACAGTGTTTTGTAGTATCTGGAGACTCGTCTAATAACACGTGTGTTTACATGTGACGGTGTTTGTCTGCAGATCAGAGCTGTGCTCAGGAAGTACCTCCACCTGCTGCAGAAGATCAGCTACCTGCCTCCACCTGATGTCTGCCGGCTGATCCACACCGAGGCCACGGTAACTCCCTGACCTCTGACCCCTGACCAATAACCCCTGACCCTGACTTTCTTTAGTTGACAGGAACACATTTTCAGTTCTGTTCCTGTGAGGGTTCAGGGCTGACTTTCTGCAGACTTTGACGCCAGGTTCGGTCACTGCCCCCTTCTTTTTGTCCTCCCTGAACAAAAAGAAGTGAGGACAAAGAAGGGGGCACAAAGAAGGGGGCACACTCGGTTTTTGCTTTGGTGTGCAGGGCCTTCTGGCCAGCGAGACGGCATTCCTGCACTCACAAGCACAAACAACCGTCAGAGACTTCTTGTCAGAGACCCTCTCCTCCCCCGGGTAGAGCTCCAACAGAGCGGCTCCAGAGCATCCCTAACCTTTGGGAACTCCAGGAAAGGTGAGAGTCCAGCCCCTCTCCAGGAGTTTGGTTCCAGACCAAGACCGAATCCCTGACCCCGTATGAATCAGCCAGCAAGGAGTTTGGAACCAAAGCGTGAGCCGGTGCTTGAGCGGTACCAACTAGATACAGTTGGGTTGAACTCCACACGCTGCAAACTAAATGCTGACCCATTCCACTCAATAACATGGACCATATCACCATTACAAACTAATAACTGATGCAGTGCCTGAGGGTTCAGGGTTTATGTTGTACATTGTGATGGGCCCTCAAGTCTTCCTTTCTGTGTCTCAGATGTTGAACCAGTCTCTCCTGGCAAACCGACGCAGCGTCGCACGTCTGCTGCTGCGCCTCCAAGAGGAGAACCTGCAGCAGGAGAACCTCCTCCGTCTGCACTGGGAGGAAAGCCTGGACCGCTGGAGGAGGAGCAGAGTCACCCAGGTTATAGACCGCTTCAGGTGGGTGGAGAACCAGGTTACAGACCGCTTCAGGTGGGTGGAGAACCAGGTTATAGACCGCTTCAGGTGGGTGAGAACCAGGTTATAGACCGCTTCAGGTGGGTGGAGAACCAGGTTACAGACCGCTTCATGTGGGTGAGGAACCAGGTTATAGACCGCTTCAGGTGGAGAGAACCAGGATTAGACCGCTTCAGGTGGGTGGAGAACCAGGTTATAGACTGCTTCAGGTGGGTGAGGAACCAGGTTATAGACCGCTTCAGGTGGAGAACCAGGTTATAGACCGCTTCAGGTGGAGGGAACCAGGTTATAGACCGCTTCAGGTGGAGAGACCAGGTTATAGACCGCTTCAGGTGGGAGAACCAGGTTATAGACCGCTTCAGGTGGAGGGAACCAGGTTATAGACAGCTTCAGGTGGAGAACCAGGTTATAGACCGCTTCAGGTGGGTGGAGAACCAGGTTATAGACCGCTTCAGGTGGGGGAGGAACCAGGTTATAGACCGCTTCAGGTGGGTGAGGAACCAGGTTATAGACCGCTTCAGGTGGGTGAGGAACCAGGTTATAGACCGCTTCAGGTGGGTGAGGAACCAGGTTATAGACTGCTTCAGGTGGGTGAGGAACCAGGTTATAGACCGCTTCAGGTGGGTGAGGAACCAGGTTATAGACCGCTTCAGGTGGGTGAGGAACCAGGTTATAGACTGCTTCAGGTGGGTGAGGAACCAGGTTATAGACTGCTTCAGGTGGGTGAGGAACCAGGTTATAGACTGCTTCAGGTGGGTGAGGAACCAGGTTATAGACCGCTTCAGGTGGGTGAGGAACCAGGTTATAGACTGCTTCAGGTGGGTGAGGAACCAGGTTATAGACTGATTCAGGTGGGTGAGGAACCAGGTTATAGACTGCTTCAGGTGGGTGAGGAACCAGGTTATAGACTGCTTCAGGTGGGTGAGGAACCAGGTTATAGACTGCTTCAGGTGGGTGAGGAACCAGGTTATAGACCGCTTCCTGTGGGTAAAATAAGGTCTGAGACACAGAAAGTGCTGATGAAAACAGTTCAAGTGTGTTTGTGTTGCAGGGCTCTCTGCAGCAGTGAGGGGGAGCCGCTGCTACAGAAGCTGAAACCAGATCTGACAAAACATCGTGAAGACATGGTCTACAGGATCTGGTGAGATGTTCAAACCAGAACCACCAGTCTGACCACAGAGCTGCTGTAGAAAGCTATGCTAACATGCTAACATGGAGCTGCTGCTGCTTCTTGCAACTCATTGGTACATCTATATCAGGAAAAGTGACCAATCAGTGTCTCTGTTTCAGCTCTCTGGTCCCACCCTCCTGCTCCACTGTCCTGGTCTCTGATTGGTTCAACCAGCTGTCAGCCATCAATCAACAGATCGGTAACACACCTCAGTACACACACACACACACACACACACACACACACACACACACACACACACACACACACACCACACACACACACACACACACACACACACACACACACACACACACACACACAGGGATGTTCAGGTTCCCATGTCTAGATTGATAGTGAAATGTGTGTGTGTGTGTGTGTGTGTGTGTGTGTGTGTGTGTGTGTTATAGACGCTCTTCACACTGACTTCCTGCATCAGCTGCGTTGTTGTTATGAACAGCAGTGGCAGGATGGACTGGCAGAGGTGGAGCGCTGTGAGGTGAACACATTATATTACACCAGATTATATATATATATATTATGATTTTTTTAAACATTATTATTATTATTATTATTGTATCTCTCCTGCAGGAGGCGCTGTCAGCTCTGCAGCTGTCAGAGCAGGAAGTGAGTGACATCATCAACTCTCAGCTCCTCACTCTGATTGGACAAAGCCAAAGTCAGGTTGAAGAGCGATTGGCTGCTTTAGAGGTCAGTCCCCTACCTGTCTGTCTGTAACCTGTCTCTCCCTCTACCGGTCTGTCTGTAACTGTCTGTAACCTGTCTGTCTGTAACTGTCTGTAAACCGTCTGTCTGTAACGGTCTGTCTGTAACCTGTCTGTCTGTAACCTGTCTCTCCCTCTACCGGTCTGTCTGTAACCTGTCTGTCTGTAACCTGTCTGTCTGCAACCGGTCTGTCTGTAACCTGTCTGTAACCTGTCTGTCTGTAACCTGTCTGTCTGTAACCTGTCTGTAACGTGTCTTTCTGTAACCTGTCTGTCTGTAACCTGTCTGTCTGTAACCTGTCTGTCTGTCTGTAACTTGTCTGTCTGTAACCTGTCTGTCTGTAACCTGTCTGTCTGTAATCTGTCTGTATCTTGTCTGTCTGTCTGTAACTTGTCTGTAACCTGTCTGTCTGTAACCTGTCTGTAATCTGTCTGTAACTTGTCTGTCTGTAATCTGTCAGTAACTTGTCTGTCTGTCTGTCTGTAACCTGTCTGTCTGTAACCTGTCTGTAATCTGTCTGTAACTTGTCTGTCTGTAATCTGTCTGTAACTTGTCTGTCTGTAACCTGTCTGTCTGTAACCTGTGTGTAATCTGTCTGTAACCTGTCTGTCTGTAACCTGTCTTTCTGTAACCTGTCTGTAACCTGTCTGTCTGTCTGTAACTTGTCTGTCTGTAACTTGTCTGTAACCTGTCTGTAATCTGTCTGTAACTTGTCTGTCTGTAATCTGTCTGTAACTTGTCTGTCTGTCTGTCTGTAACTTGTCTGTCTGTAACCTGTCTGTCTGTAACTTGTCTGTCTGTAACCTGTCTGTCTCTCACCTGTCTGTCTGTAACCTGTCTGTCTGTCTGTAACCTGTCTGTCTGTAACTTGTCTGTCTCTCACCTGTCTGTCTGTCTGTAACCTGTCTGTCTGTAACCTGTCTGTCTCTCACCTGTCTGTCTGTAACCGTCTGTCTGTAACCTGTCTGTCTGTAACTTGTCTGTCTGTAACCTGTCTGTCTGTAACCTGTCTGTCTGTAACCCGTCTGTCTGTAACCTGTCTGTCTGTACCTGTCTGTAACCTGTCTGTCTGTAACTTGTCTGTCTGTAATCTGTCTGTAACTTGTCTGTCTGTAACCTGTCTGTCTGTAACCTGTCTGTCTGTAACCTGTCTGTCTGTAACTTGTCTGTCTGTAACCTGTCTCTCTCTCACCTGTCTGTCTGTAACCTGTCTGTCTGTAACCTGTCTGTAACCTGTCTGTCTGTAACCTGTCTGTAACCTGTCTGTCTGTAACCTGTCTGTAACCTGTCTGTCTGTCTGTAACCTGTCTGTAACCTGTCTGTCTGTAACCTGTCTGTCTGTAACCTGTCTGTCTGTAACCTGTCTGTAACCTGTCTGTAACCTGTCTGTAAGTAACCTGTCTGTAACCTGTCTGTCTGTAACCTGTCTGTCTGTAATCTGTCTGTAACTTGTCTGTCTGTCTGTAACCTGTCTGTCTGTAACCTGTCTGTAACTTGTCTGTCTGTAACCTGTCTGTCTGTAACTTGTTTGTCTGTAACCTGTCTGTCTGTAACCTGTCTGTAACCTGTCTGTCTGTAACCTGTCTGTCGTAACCTGTCTGTCTGTAACCAGTCCTCTCTCTACCTGTCTGTCTGTAACCTGTCTGTCTGTAACCTGTCTCTCTCTCTACCTGTCTGTCTGTAACCTGTCTGTCTGTAACCTGTCTGTCTGTAACCAGTCTCTCTCTCTACCTGTCTGTCTGTAACCTGTCTCTCTCTCTACCTGTCTGTCTGTAACCTGTCTGTCTGTAACCAGTCTCTCTCTCTACCTGTCTGTCTGTAACCTGTCTGTCTGTAACCTGTCTCTCTCTCTACCTGTCTGTCTGTAACCTGTCTCCTCTCTACCTGTCTGTCTGTAACCTGTCTGTAACCAGTCTCTCTCTCTACCTGTCTGTCTGTAACCTGTCTCTCTCTCTACCTGTCTGTCTGTAACCTGTCTGTAACCTGTCTCTCTCTCTACCTGTCTGTCTGTAACCTGTCTGTAACCAGTCTCTCTCTCTACCTGTCTGTCTGCAGCGCTGCAGTGACTCTGCTACCTGCCGTGCTCTTGCTCTCACCAGGTGTGTGTTTGTTGTGATGCGAGGGGCAGCGTTGCTATGGGAGACGCACAGCCGCAGGTTAGAGACCAGAGAAGAAGAAATAAAACAACACCTGGAGGACCTGCGACGCTCACAGCAGAGAAACACACAGGTGAGCCCCCCCAGCTGAGCCCCTCGCAGGTGAGCCTCTCCCAGGTGAGACCTCACAGGTGAGCCTCTCCCAGGAGAGACCCTCACAGGTGAGCCCTCTCACAGGTGAGCCTCTCCCAGGTGAGACCTCACAGGTGAGCCCCTCACAGGTGAGCCCCTCACAGGTGAGCCTCTCCCAGGTGAGACCCTCACAGGTGAGCCCTCACAGGTGAGCCCCTCACAGGTGAGCCCCTCCCAGGAGAGCCCCCCATAGGTGAGCCCCTCACAGGTGAGCCTCTCCCAGGTGAGACCCTCACAGGTGGGCCCTCTCTCTGAGTCTATCTGAGTCTCTCTGTGTCTCTCTGAGTCTCTCTGTGTCTCTCTGAGTCTCTCTGTGTCTCTCTGTGTCTCTCTGTGTCTCCGTGTCTCTCTAAGTCTCTCTGTGTCTCTCTGTGTCTCTCTGAGTCTCTCTGTGTCTCTCTGTGTCTCTCTAAGTCTCTCTGTGTCTCTCTGTCTCTCTGAGTCTCTCTGTGTCTCTCTGTGTCTCTCTAAGTCTCTCTGTGTCTCTCTGTGTCTCTCTAAGTCTCTCTAAGTCTCTCTGAGTCTCTCTGTGTCTCTCTGAGTCTCTCTGTGTCTCTCTGAGTCTCTCTGTGTCTCTCTGTGTCTCTCTAAGTCTCTCTGTGTCTCTCTGTGTCTCTCTAAGTCTCTCTGTGTCTCTCTGAGTCTCTCTGTGTCTCTCTAAGTCTCTCTGTGTCTCTCTAAGTCTCTTTGAGTCTATCTGAGTCTCTCTGTGTCTCTCTAAGTCTCTCTGTGTCTCTCTGAGTCTCTCTGTGTCTCTCTGAGTCTCTCTGTGTCTCCTGTGTCTCTCTGAGTCTCTCTGAGTCTCTCTGTGTCTCTTCTAAGTCTCTCTGTGTCTCTCTGTGTCTCTCTGAGTCTCTCTAAGTCTCTCTGTGTCTCTCTAAGTCTCTCTGTGTCTCTCTGAGTCTCTCTGTGTCTCTCTAAGTCTCTCTGTGTCTCTCTGTGTCTCTCTGAGTCTCTCTGTGTCTCTCTAAGTCTCTCTGAGTCTCTCTGTGTCTCCCTGTGTCTCTCTGAGTCTCTCTGAGTCTCTCTGTGTCTCTCTAAGTCTTTCTGAGTCTCTCTGTGTCTCTCTGTGTCTCTCTGTCTCTCTGAGTCTCTCTGTGTCTCTCTAAGTCTCTCTGAGTCTCTCTGTGTCTCTCTGAGTCTCTCTGTGTCTCCTGTGTCTCTCTAAGTCTCTCTGTGTCTCCCTGTGTCTCTCTGAGTCTCTCTGTGTCTCTCGTGTCTCTCTGAGTCTCTCTGTGTCTATCTGAGTCTCTCTGAGTCTCTCTGTGTCTCTCTGAGTCTCTCTGAGTCTCTCTGTGTCTATCTGTGTCTCTCTGAGTCTCTCTGTGTCTATCTGAGTCTCTCTGAGTCTCTCTGAGTCTCTCTTTGTCCCTCTGTGTCTCTATGTGTCTCTCTGAGTCTCTCTTGTCCTCTGTGTCTATCTGAGTCTCTCTGAGTCTCTCTGTGTCTATCTGAGTCTCTCTGAGTCTCTCTTTGTCTCTCTGAGTCTCTCTGAGTCTCTCTTTGTCCTCTGTGTCTCTCTGAGTCTCTCTGAGTCCTCTCTGTGTCTCTCTGAGTCTCTATTCATCCAGAAGTTTCCATCACAGGTTTGCCTTTTTCTGTTTTCCCCTCAGAGGAGGAAGGTGCATCTTGACGACCTGCTGGGGGCGCTGCGTCAGGGGAGCAGCGAGGACAATCTGAGGACAAACCTGGAGAGATGTGTCCTATACCTGCAGGACATCAAACACAGGTACTGCAGCGCACATGCTAATGCTAATGCTAAGTGTGTCCAATACCTGCAGGACATCAAACACAGCGCACATGCTAATGCTAATGCTAAAGGCAGCGGAGAGGTTGACTGACAGTGAAACAAGTCTTTTAATGTGAAGGTTTGGAGTTTAACTGTGTGTGTGTGTGTGTGTGTGGTGTGTGTGTGTGTGTGTGTGTGTTGTGTGTGTGTGTGTGTGGTGTGTGTGTGTGTGTGTGTGTGTGTGTGTGTGTGTGTGTGTGTGTGTGTGTGTGTGTGTGTGTGTGTGTGTGTGTGTGTGTGTGTGTGTGTGTGTGTGTGTGTGGGTGTGTGTGTGTGTGTGTGTGGTGGGTGTGGTGGTGTGTGTGTGTGTGTGTGTGTGTGTGTGTGTGTGTGTAGCTCAGCACAGTGTGTCTCTGATCAGGGGGAGGTGTTGGAGCGTCTCCCCCCCCTGCTCCTGGAAGAGCTCCTCTCCTACAGCAGCAGCATCAGCTCTTCTTCCACCTGGGACAACACCTACACACCGGTAACCGCACACGACGCACACACACACACACACACACACCCTGCTGATAACCATATAAAAAATGTAACCACTTAAAGCTGCAGTTACCCTTTCAAAATAAAAGCCCCAGGCATTGTGCTGGAGTGGGTGATGGTAAATGGTAATGGTCTTCCTCTCCTCAGAGTCCAGAAGAGCTGCAGACCCTCCTCCCATCCTCCAGCGCCCCCCCCACCCCGGGTCAGTCTGAGCTCAGGGTTTACTGTTATTTGTGTATGTTTGTTTGTTTATCTGACTGTACAGCACTTTGGTCTGGGTTTTTAAAGCTGTGTTGTATTAAGTATGATATGATAACCTGTGGTCGTCTGACCTGCTGTGTTTGTGTAGAAGCCAATGATGGCGCTGAAACCACGAACCAGAGAATCATCCAATCAGCGATCAGAACGACACAGACCCCGCCCAGCCCTCCCAGGATTGGCTGACTGAGGTAAAAGCTCCACTTCTGATTGCTTGTTTTGCTTAAAAAATAATGATAATTATTAGTGCGGTCAATCGTTAAAAATACCAGTATCCACTTGTATTTTGGGGGTATATAACAAGCATGGGGTTGAAATAAAGAAATGCACAACAAACTGTAAGAAAAATCGGACTTTATTTCAACGTGATTTCTGAATTATTGGCATGAAGTCACAGTTTTCGACACTTATGGCGCTCAGCACGTAGCACGTTTTCTTTTGCTTTTCTACTAGGGGTAGTTCCGGCTCAGGGCTACTTTCTCACCTTTTTTCTGGTCCTCCAAAATCGAGGTTCTTAGCGGGCCAACAACCGGGCTGAATATGCTAAACTAGTGACGTAAACACTCTCGACTGCTGATGGTCAGAGAGAATCGCTGGCAATGGGGCTACAACTACAACAAGATGGACATATGTGACCGTGATTTAATTGTAATACAGTTTCTAAATGATGAAGTAACAACATACTGATACCGGTTAGTAAAAACCATGAATTAATGCTTTGACAAGTCTGCAGACAGACGGCAGGAGAAACACCTTTTAAAATGCGTGTTTTCTGAATGGAGATCGGCTAAGCTAACGCAGTATATGCTCCGACCGTCCACACTCACAACAACGGCCTATACAGACATAAATTAAAGCAGCGACTGTATTCACCATGACACAGGCAGTCTGTGGTTTGTACTTGTTTAAAGGTCCCATGTCTTTTCTACTGATCATAGTTCCATAGTTGAGGTCTACTAGAATAGATGTACATTGTTCAATGTTCCAAACTCACATTGGTTTCTCAAACAGCATCTCTGTATAGTCTGTGTATTCACTCTCTGTCCTACACGGCTTGTTGGAGCTCTGCCCCCCCCCCTCTCCCTGTGAGCCCAGTGTGCTCTGATTGGTCGGGACCAGCTGGCTTACTGGTGTGGTTTCCGGGTCGGCGATACAGCGAGAACAAGCGAAACTCATCCTGAGCACACAAACACTCACACAGCCGAAGTAAAAACAATAAGTGTGGCTTGATATTGAGTAAGAGGTTTCTAACGCTGTGAGAATGGGTCTGCAGAGAGCATTTCTCCACAGACCCAACTTGTCTATTACCAGCGTTCAGTGAGCTCTATGCAAGTCAATGGGACTCTGTTAGTTGAAAATGTACGCTAAAGGTCCTGGTGTGTGAGGAGCTCTCTTGGAAAAGAGAGATGTCCAGCGAGGCGTTCTGGGGCAGCACAGACAGGTCTTCTTCTCTGTGTTAGAGCTTTACTCTCTACAGGGTGCACTCTGAGGGTTTGTGACTCTGCAGACCGTTCACATGCAGAAGCTACAGAACACAAGGGGACGGGTAAGAACCAGAGAAGCATGTGTTGTGGAGATCCAGCATAACACAACAGGAAAGAATGAAACAGAGAGGAATCAATAAAACACAAACACAGATCTGATCAGTCATTATTATTTAGTTGTTGCAACAAACAAACACTAATGGGGAAACATCACCTGCTGCCACAGCAGCCAATCACAGAACTGCCCCACAGCAGCCAATCACAGAACTGCCCCCCACAGCAGCCAATCACAGAACTGCCCCCACAGCAATCGCTGATGCACAGTACAACATCATACAGCATATAAAGCCACTGCAATGAACACACACACATGTTCCCTAAGCATGTTTAACACACACACATGTTCCCTAAGCATGTTGAACACACACACATGTTCCCTAAGCATGTTGAACACACACACATGTTCCCTAAGCATGTTTAACACACACACATGTTCCCTAAGCATGTTTAACACACACACACATGTTTCCCTAAGCATGTTTAACACACACACATGTTCCCTAAGCATGTTTAACCACACACATGTTTCCCTA
>JAAOOA010001831.1:55000-89346 GCA_012861695.1 Trematomus loennbergii | reverse complement strand
CTTGGTTTCGGACAAAATTAACATGGATCACCCCGTCACTGGACGTACTTCGTCTCACTGGAATAGTAACGGTCATAGTCAATATAAATCGTCCCCATGTATCCGGCCAATGACGGGAGAGTTTTGAAAGAGACAAAACACTGTTCCATACATTTAAAAAACACTTAAACAATTAAACAATGTTTTACCCCAGGATTCAGGCATCTTCCCTGGCTTGTAAAGTGCAGTTATGCGCCTTGGAGGTATTGCAATATTTACAAAATGTATACCCAGGATTATGGCCCCTTCCCCTGGCTTGTAAAGGCAGTTATGCGCCATGGAGGTATTCTCCAGATCCTCTCCGCAATAATATGCAGGAACCGGGATCATTCTGCCAGTTCTGTGTAAGGTGGCACATCCCTGATCCTACCATAAATATCCAATGCCTGTATAAGCGGATGGGATTTTGTCCACGAAGTAACTGTGCTGCTTACACCTGAAAAGGTGGCCTATCCTAAACCTACCATAATATATCCAATGCCTGTATAAGCGATGGGATTTGTGTCCACGAAGTAACTGTGCTACTTACCTAAAGTAGCATGCTGCTTACCAGCTTACCAGCTTACGCTTCAGCACCCCGGAGAGCTGCTACATTGTGAAATCTTGCTACTAATCCATAACTTTTTGATAACAAGCTCTGTTCGGTTCAGGCTTTTTCTCTACCCCCCCATTTACACGTACCCCGCATCCAATGGTACCATCGCCGAGTCTCTAGGACCTCGGGGAGCGGAGTTACAGGAGAGACCAGGGAAATCACCTGTCTGTGCCCGCTCACAGACCCCCAAAGTACGGACTCATGACCTCCAGGATGGCTCCCTAACAGTGGGACTCTGTGCATTTCACAGCTCCAGCAGAGACCAGGGGAAAATCACCTGTCTGTGCCCGCTCACAGACCCCCAAAGTACGGACTCATGACCTCCAGGATGGCTCCCTAACAGTGGGACTCTGTGCATTTCACAGCTCCAGGAGAGACCAGGGGAAAATCACCTGTCTGTGCCCGCTCACAGACCCCCAAAGTACGGACTCATGACCTCCAGGATGGCTCCCTAACAGTGGGACTCTGTGCATTTCACAGCTCCAGCAGAGACCAGGGGAAAATCACCTGTCTGTGCCCGCTACAGACCCCCAAAGTACGGACTCATGACCTCCAGGATGCTCCCTAACAGTGGGACTCTGTGCATTTCACAGCTCCAGCAGAGACCAGGGGAAAATCACCTCTTTTTGCCCGCTCACAGAGCACCGAAAGACGGACTAAAGACCTCCAGGATGCTCCCTAACAGTGGGACTCTGTGCATTTCACAGCTCCAGCAGAGACCAGGGGAAAATCACCTCTTTTTGCCCGCTCACAGAGCCCCGAAGGACGGACTCATGACCTCCAGCATGTCCCCATAACAGTGGGACCTCCATAACCTTGCACACCCTGAGTCCCCGGGCCCCCACACTTAAGCACTCCCCCACGGACTAAACACAGGTATTCACACCCACCAGAACCTCGTGCCCCTGGTGACCCTAAAGGGGGTGGATTTTGTGGTGCTTCTATGTCCGCCCATCAGCATCCATAGTCGGCCTTCTTCACGGCACCACCACCCCTTCTGTTGAGGGTATTCTCGTGCCCCTGGTGACCCTAAAGGGGGTGGATTTTGTGGTGCTTCTATGTCCGCCCATCAGCATCCATAGTCGGCCTTCTTCACGGCACCACCACCCCTTCTGTTGAGGGTATTCTCGTGCCCCTGGTGACCCTAAAGGGGGTGGATTTTGTGGTGCTTCTATGTCCGCCCATCAGCATCCATAGTCGGCCTTCTTCACGGCACCACCACCCCCCTTCTGGGCTGGAGGTTCAAACACTTTAACTTTTGTTCACCCTCCTCTGGCTTACACCTCCTCCGCCAACACTTGAGCGCTCATCACAGGGTTCAGCACCCCGGTGCTGATGGAAAGTGGCACTTTATCTGCCCCTGGTAACCATCAAGGTTATTGTTTTTTTTAATTTTTAATTTTATTTGAACACACACCCTAAAACATCAACCACACACCCTAAAACATCAACTATTTACACGTGCAGTAACAAAATGACAGTACACACAGACTAAAACATCAACTATTTACACGTACTACTGCTGCTATAACAGTACTACTAAATTTCTTAACCTACGTTTTAAAGTGCAGTTATGCGCCCTGGAGGTGTTGCACTATTAACAAAATGTATGCCCAGGATTCTGGCACCTTCCCTGGCTTGTAAAGTGCAGTTATGCGCCCTGGAGGTGTTGCACTATTAACAAAATGTATGCCCAGGATTCTGGCACCTTCCCTGGCTTGTAAAGTGCAGTTATGCGCCCTGGAGATATTGTACTATTTACAAAATGTATACACAGGATTATAATATAATTATATACACGGTATACATATTCACAATGTTTAGCGGGATTCAGGGGACCAAAGGCGTCTAATTCTTACGGTGCACCAGGGCAAACAGGTTGAGTCCACGGCCCCTGCCCCATCATCAGGAGTGTCAACCAGCCCCGGTCCCGACTTCATTGGCCTCTTTCCCTCCCGCTTCCGCTTCCGCTGCTGCTGCCGCTCCAATGACCCATCAGGTGAAGATGATGGAGCAGTACTGTTATAGCAGCCCTCTTCGGAGGTCTCCCCATCTGACAGCGGTAGACATCCTTCTGATGATGATGCAGCTGCTGCCGCATCTGATGACGCCCTGAACATGGAGCGGATTCTCAATGCCTCCTTTATTCCCGGCGCATTCGCGTAGAACCGGTCCGCCGTGGTTACGTCGTGACACATAAACCTGGCGAGAATCGACCGGCTTTCTGGATCTTGGTGATGCTTGATATTGTCAGCCAGGGCAGTGCGCAGGATTGTGAAGGTGACGGCTGTTTCTAGCCCAGCATCAGCCCATGCCCTCTTCAAGTGAGCGTTCAGGTTCTTGGAGGCCCGATTCCCCCTTGTGAAAAGGAAGAATTCATTCTGAGGACCCAGCAATACCTTTTTAATCCCCATCCACCGCATGACCCAGCTAAACTCCTCTACTGTAAGCGCCAGCTGTGCTTCGCCATATGTCTTGGCCGTCTTGTGATCCTGCACATGGATGATGTAGCCCTCAGCAGTTCCCCTTATGGCTGCCTCTAAGACCTCACTGTTTTTCATGTTTGCGTACACGCCCGTACGGTGGCCATACAGGAGGCTCCAATGGAGGGTGAGATAGCCATAGAGAAGCTTCTGGGTGGTTGAGGTCGGCGTGCCGGCCATCAGGTCGAGGAGCTCCGGGATGCGCTTCTCAGCGGCCGCCATGGCGGCGAGAAGCTCCGCCTGGCTCGGCAGACGATCCAGTTTGTTCCTCTTCACCTTAAACTGATGTAGAGTGACTGCCTTATTCAAGTGTTTCATGTTGGCTTTCACCTCTCTCATTATGTGGGTCATATCAGACTGGG
Organism: Trematomus loennbergii; assembly: GCA_012861695.1. Lineage (NCBI taxonomy): Eukaryota > Metazoa > Chordata > Actinopteri > Perciformes > Nototheniidae > Trematomus > Trematomus loennbergii. Next base: position 85,867 of record JAAOOA010001831.1, on the reverse strand, counting down.
TGAGCTTGCACCCCGGGGCTTTGACTCAGACATGTACCCCATGAACTGGTGCACATTCTTCAGGAAGAACTCTGATGTTGTGACTGCCCGGCCCGGCTTTACAATATACTCGCTCCAGCCACGGATCATCTTCATGTTTCTTAGGAACAGCCAGTCTGACAGGCGGTTAACACCATGGGCCATGTATACTATGAAGTTCTTTATCCGGCTGATCTTCGACACAACATTGTCTTTCTGTTTTACTGTCGGAGCGACACCCAAACAATGATCCAAGTATGTCTGAAGGTACGCCTCCATGCTTCTAGGCAACGTGATTTCACGCATGGTATTCCCCCGTCCACACCCAGTGGACCAGTAATTTGAGGGAGAGGGCAAGTCATTAGCCAGCTTAGAGGCACGGGTCTTCCGGCATACAGGGGTCTCGCTACCGGAGGCTACTGCAAACATGACAGTTTCCACCGGGGACTTCACAGGGGTCTCGCTACCGGAGGCTACTGCAAACATGACAGTTTCCACCGGGGTCTTCACAGGGGTCTCGCTACCGGAGGCTACTGCAAACATGACAGTTTCCACCGGGGTCTTCACAGGGGTCTCGCTACCGGAGGCTACTGCAAACATGACAGTTTCCACCGGGGTCTTCACAGGGGTCTCGCTACCGGAGGCTACTGCAAACATGACAGTTTCCACCGGGGTCTTCACAGGCGTCTCGCTACCGGAGGAAACTGGTAATATGACAGTCTTCACTGGGCTCTTCACAGGGTTCTTGACCGGTCTCTTTCCACCGGAGGCTACTGCAAGCATTACAGTCTTCACTTGGCTCTTCACAGGGTTCTTTACCGGTGTCTCCACCGGAGGTTACTGAATGCATGACAGTCTTCACCGGGGTCTTCACAGGGGTCCCGCTACCGGAGGTTACTGGGGAATGCATGACAGTCTTCACCGGGGTCTTCACAGGGGTCCCGCTACCGGAGGTTACTGGGGAATGCATGACAGTCTTCACCGGGGTCTTCACAGGGGTCCCGCTACCGGAGGTTACTGGGGACTGCATGACAGTCTTCACCGGGGTCTTCACAGGGGTATTGCTGCCTGAGGCTACTGTGTTTATGCCGGAGGTACTTGGGATTGCCAGGCCCTTAAATCGTATACATTCGTCCTCTTCCTCAAGAACAGCAGCACTCTGCTTCCTGGGTTTTAGCTCCTTTTTCAGCCTGGAGCGCAGGGTCTTCACCTCATCATTGAGGGCATCCTTCTGAGCCCTCAATGCCACATTTTCCAGCATCACCTGCCTGCAGTCCTCGTTGTCACACTCGGTATGTGGGGAGAAGGGTGGAGGGTGCCCGGGGTATTCCCCCTCATTGTCTATATCCAATGATGTAGCCATTCCAATGATGGGGTTAGTCTCACGGAGGTCATGGAGCAACTGCAGTGCCACACTATGCTTCAGCCTTGCCATGACCTGCTGTGCCTCATGTCGGGACAACTCAGGGTGGTCATGTTTTACATGACGGTCCAGTCTCTTCCCAGCGTACGAACACCCAGCGATGGGACAGGGTTTGGTCCGAACATTTATCCTTCCACTGGCTATTTTCAGGAGGATTCCCCTCTCCTCCAAGTTCCGCACTGCATGCTTGTGCTTAAGGTGTTTGTTCAATGCCAGATAGAAGAGTCTGCACACCGGGCATTCAGATGACATCCTTACTGAAACACACATAATGAATTTGATCAAAATGATGTTATAGTTCTCCGTTTATATGCGTTAGCGTGAGCGGTGGTTGCGACACTGGGTCCGATGCATCAATTCATGGTGCATGGACGAAGGGAAGTATTGGGTTACCACCGGGTCAGATGGTCCCACTTCCGCACCAACGCGGGGCTGGTGATGGCAACATTGGGTCCGATGCATCCATACATGGTGCCCCGACCATGAGAGGGTTTGGGGTACCCCGGAACCAGGCACCACCCCAGCAGGAAACGGGTTGTATGGTCAAAGGAGGAAAGAGTGATAGAACCGGGGTAAAGCAAAGAAAGTGTCCGACAATAGTGACTTGTGAGGCGGCCAGAGAGTCTGTCATATCTCGGTCCTATCCTCCAGGCAACGCTGTGGCCAAAACTGGGCTAAAAACAAAAAAAACTAAAAAATATTTCATCCAGGGAAATTTGGGTGAAAATGAAAAAAAAGTACCCGAAATAGTGCTTCATTAGCCAGCAGCAGTCCCCTGTCGACTCATGTGACATTCCTCCAGGGTTACATAGAACCAGGGTGTGGGGTCCGAGCCATCTCCGAGACATCTCTAGTCGTGTTGATAATGGGGGAAATGTACCCCAAAATAGTCCTTCATGACTCAGCAATCATCACACTCAACTTTGGTGATAACCGGGGAAAGGGGTCAAAATGTAAAAATTATACCCCAAAACAGTGCCTCATGACCCCGCAGGAGTCCCCCGCGGACTCCCCTGACATTCCTCCATGGTCAAAATCACCCAACTCAACTTTAGTGGTAACCGGGGAAAGGGGTCAAAATGTAAAAATTATACCCCAAAACAGTGCCTCATGACCCCGCAGGAGTCCCCCGCGGACTCCCCTGACATTCCTCCATGGTCAAAATCACCCAACTCAACTTTAGTGGTAACCGGGGAAAGGGGTCAAAATGTAAAAATTATACCCCAAAACAGTGCCTCATGACCCCGCAGGAGTCCCCCGCGGACTCCCCTGACATTCCTCCATGGTCAAAATCACCCAACTCAACTTTGGTGGTAACCGGGGAAAGGGGTCAAAATGTAAAAATTATACCCCAAAACAGTGCCTCATGACCCCGCAGGAGTCCCCCGCGGACTCCCCTGACATTCCTCCATGGTCAAAATCACCCAACTCAACTTTGGTGGTAACCGGGGAAAGGGGTCAAAATGTAAAAATTATACCCCAAAACAGTGCCTCATGACCCCGCAGGAGTCCCCCGCGGACTCCCCTGACATTCCTCCATGGTCAAAATCACCCAACTCAACTTTGGTGGTAACCGGGGAAAGGGGTCAAAATGTAAAAATTATACCCCAAAACAGTGCCTCATGACCCCGCAGGAGTCCCCCGCGGACTCCCCTGACATTCCTCCGTGGTCAAAATCACCAACTCAACTTTGGTGGTAACCGGGGAAAGGGGTCAAAATGTAAAAATTATACCCCAAAACAGTGCCTCATAATCGGGTAGAGTCACCTTGAAAGTGCCCTCGCATTCCTCCATGGCTCAAAATGTCGAACTTAAACTATTTTGAGAACCAGGAAAATGTAAAAAATAAGCCCCAAAATTGTGCCTCATAATCGGGTAGAGTCACCTGCAAAAGTGCCCTCGCATTCCTCCATGTCGAACTTAAAGTATTGGGAGAACCAGGCTGGGGGGTCTTGAGGCACAAAATGAGGCCCACTCAGAGTGCTTGGTGAGCGGATACATTCTTCCATGATTTCCAACAGCCGTTTTTTTTCTGAGTCCACCCAAAAACTGGGTTTCCGATTTCGTGCGGAAGGTAGTCTGAAAAGTATGGATGAATCTTTTTGACAGAGAAGTGGAAATGAAGCCCAGGGACTTTTTCCCCTTCTCCGTTGTACCAACCATCGGAGAAGGGGAAAAATCGGCCCGAAGCGCCAATAGTCTGGCCACTACTCCCGTTGGCACTTAGAAAAAATTTGACAATTTTTCAAAAAAAAAAAAAACTTCATTTTTGATTATTTTAAGATATAATTAAGCGTTTTCTTCACTTTTTTTGCTTTCCACGGGTGGGGCGCCTGGCAGGCCGCCTATGAGCACCCAAATTCGGCTGGATCATCCAGGATTTGTGGGAAAAAATCCATAAACTGACTAAATCACCCAGAGAGGTCCCCTACCTAGCCCAATATATATAATACAAATACATTTAAATAGTAAAAGGTGCACTTGTGCTCTGCATTACCCGGAATTTTATTTTCATAGCCCCATGATAGTGATTAAAAATCATTTTCATGGGAAAAAGTGTTAAAACGCCTGATTCAATTATATGCAGGACCCCAGTGAGCTCCAGACTATGTGCATTGTGTTGGGGAACCATATAAATGATAGAATAAATGCATTTAAATGCAAAAATAATGATTTAAAATCATTTTAGGGGGACAATTGTGGAGAGGAGCCTGAAAATGACTCTGCAGCAGGCCGCCTATGAGCACCCAAATTCGGCCTTTTCACGGCACCACCACCCCTTCTGTGAAGGGTATTCTCGTGCCCCTGGTGACTCTACAAGGGGTGGTTTTTATGGTGCTTCTATGCCCGCCCATGAGCACCCAAAGTTGGCCTTCTTCACAGCACCAACACCCCTTCTGTGAAGGGTATTCTCGTGCCCCTGGTGACTCTACAAGGGGTGGTTTTTATGGTGCTTCTATGCCCGCCCATGAGCACCCAAAGTCGGCCTTCTTCACAGCACCAACACCCCTTCTGTGAAGGGTATTCTCGTGCCCCTGGTGACTCTACAAGGGGTGGTTTTTATGGTGCTTCTATGCCCGCCCATGAGCACCCAAAGTTGGCCTTCTTCACAGCACCAACACCCCTTCTGTGAAGGGTATTCTCGTGCCCCTGGTGACTCTACAAGGGGTGGTTTTTATGGTGCTTCTATGCCCCCCATGAGCACCCAAAGTCGGCCTTCTTCACAGCACCAACACCCCTTCTGTGAAGGGTATTCTCGTGCCCCTGGTGACTCTACAAGGGGTGGTTTTTATGGTGCTTCTATGCCCGCCCATGAGCACCCAAAGGCGGCCTGGATCATCCAGGATTTGTGGGCTAAGCTCCATAAACTGACTACATCACCCAGAGAGGTGAAAGAGGACACATTGACCCAGTAGTAAGTGCTTGAAACGTGGCTAAAGCTGTGTTAAACTGTGGGGGAACATGTTTCAAATGACAGCACACTGCTGCTTGTTGGCAGGCTGACTCACTTCACTTGTCTCACACACACCCAGGGGGGAGAAAGCGGACACATTGACCCAGGAAAGAGTCCTCCAAACACAGGTAAAAGTGTGTTAAACTGTGGGGGAACATGTTTCAAATGACAGCACACTGCTGCTTGTTGGCAGGCTGACTCACTTCACTTGTCTCACACACCCAGGGGGGAGAAAGAGGACACTTGTACCCAGGAATAAGTGTTCGAAATGCGGGGAAAAGTTGTTTGAAATAGTATAATATCTCCAGGGCGCATAACTGCACTTTACAAGCCAGAAATAATGTTTAAATGGTCGGGGAAAGTATTTTTAAATGTCTGGAAGAGAGTTTTAGACAGTCATTTTGCACGAAATCATTTAACATAGACGCTCTCCTGAAAATGCACAGAATATGTGCTTTTTCAGGAGACCGTTAATGTTAAATGATTTCGTGCAAAATGACTGGCTAAAACCCGGAATAAATGTTTGAAAAGCGGGGAAAAGTTGTTTAAAATAGGCTGATACCTCCAGGGCGCATCACCAAAATGTACAAGCCAGGGAAGATGCCTGAATCCCGGATACTTTAGGTCTGTCACTTAGGGTGACCGCACCACTCCGACGCTCCCGAGAGCGGACGTCCATTGTTTGTAAGGCACCTAAGAGGGAGAAAGCGGACACATTGACCCAGGAAAGAGTGCTCGAAAGGTGGCTACAGCATAGTCACAGTGTGGGGTAACATGTTTCAAATGACAGCACACTGCTGCTTGTTGGCAGGCTGACTCACTTCACTTGTCTCTCACACACACGCAGGGGGAGAAAGAGGACACATTGACCCAGGTAAGAGTCCTCCAAACACAGGTAAAAGTGTGTTAAACTGTGGGGGAACATGTTTCAAATGACAGCACACTGCTGCTTGTTGGCAGGCTGACTCACTTCACTTGTCTCACACACACCCAGGGGGGGAGAAAGAGGACACATTGACCCAGGAAAGAGTGCTCGAAAGGTGGCTACAGCATAGTCACAGTGTGGGGTAACATGTTTCAAATGACAGCACACTGCTGCTTGTTGGCAGGCTGACTCACTTCACTTGTCTCTCACACACACCCAGGGGGAGAAAGAGGACACATTGACCCAGGAAAGAGTCCTCCAAACACAGGTAAAAGTGTGTTAAACTGTGGGGGAACATGTTTTAAATGACAGCACACTGCTGCTTGGCAGGCTGACTCACTTCACTTGTCTCACACACACCCAGGGGGGAGAAAGAGGACACATTGACCCAGGAAAGAGTGCTCGAAAGGTGGCTACATCATAGTCACAGTGTGGGGTAACATGTTTCAAATGACAGCACACTGCTGCTTGTTGGCAGGCTGACTCACTTCACTTGTCTCTCACACACCCAGGGGGGAAAGATAACACTTGTACCCAGGAATAAGTGTTCGAAATGCGGGGAAAAGTTGTTTGAAATAGTATAATATCTCCAGGGCGCATAACTGCACTTTACAAGCCAGAAATAATGTTTAAATGGTCGGGGAAAGTATTTTTAAATGTCTGGAAGAGAGTTTTAGACAGTCATTTTGCACGAAATCATTTAACATAGACGCTCTCCTGAAAATGCACAGAATATGTGCTTTTTCAGGAGACCGTTAATGTTAAATGATTTCGTGCAAAATGACTGGCTAAAACCCCGGAATAAATGTTTGAAAAGCGGGGAAAAGTTGTTTAAAATAGGCTGATACCTCCAGGGCGCATCACCAAAAATGTACAAGCCAGGGAAGATGCCTGAATCCCGGATACTTTAGGTCTGTCACTTAGGGTGACCGCACCACTCCGACGCTCCGAGAGCGGACGTCCATTGTTTGCAAGGCACCTAAGAGGGAGAAGTGGAAATGAAGCCCAGGGACTTTTTCCCCTTCTCCGTTGTACCAACCATCGGAGAAGGGGAAAAATCGGCCCGAAGCGCCAAACACCTGGCCACTACTCCCGTTGGCACTTAGAAAAAATTTGACAATTTTTCAAAACTTCATTTTTGATTATTTTAAGATATAATTAAGCGTTTTCTTCACTTTTTTTTGCTTTCCACGGGTGGGGGTGCCTGGCAGGCCGCCTATGAGCACCCAAATTCGGCCTGGATCATCCAGGATTTGTGGGAAAAAATCCATAAACTGACTAAATCACCCAGAGAGGTCCCCTACCTAGCCCAAATATATATAATACAAATACATTTAAATAGTAAAAGGTGCACTTGTGCTCTGCATTACCCGGAATTTTATTTTCATAGCCCCATGATAGTGATTAAAAATCATTTTCATGGGAAAAAGTGTTAAAACGCCTGATTAAATTATATGCAGGACCCCAGTGAGCTCCAGACTATGTGCATTGTGTTGGGGAACCATATAAATGATAGAATAAATGCATTTAAATGCAAAAATAATGATTTAAAATCATTTTAGGGGGACAATTGTGGAGAGGAGCCTGAAAATGACTCTGTTTTAAGATATAATTAAGCGTTTTCTTCACTTTTTTTTGCTTTCCACGGGTGGGGACGCCTGGCAGGCCGCCTATGAGCACCCAAATTCGGCCTGGATCATCCAGGATTTGTGGGCAAAGCTCCATAAACTGACTAAATCACCCAGAGAGGTCCCCTTTCTAGCCCAAATATATATAATACAAATACATTTAAATAGTAAAAGGTGCACTTGTGCTCTGCATTACCGGGAATTTTATTTTCATAGCCCCATGATAGTGATTAAAAATCATTTTCATGGGAAAAAGTGTTAAAACGCCTGATTCAATGATATGCAGGACCCCAGTGAGCTCCAGACTATGTGCATTGTGTTGGGGAACCATATAAATGATAGAATACATGCATTTAAATGCAAAAATAATGATTTAAAATCATTTTAGGGGGACAATTGTGGAGAGGAGCCTGAAAATGACTCTGCAGCACCCCGGATAACTACCACTTCATCTGGTTTAAATGTGGTGGTGATAGTGGCATTAACTAGTACCCAGTACTGGGAGAGAACCAGGTTACAGCACATGTCTTTTCGACCCAGGAAAGAGTGCTCGAAACGTGGCTACAGCATAGTCACACTGTGGGGTAACATGTTTCAAATGACAGCACACTGCTGCTTGTTGGCAGGCTGACTCACTTCACTTGTCTCACACACACCCAGGGGGGGGAGAAAGAGGACACATTGACCCAGGAAAGAGTCCTCAAAACACAGGTAAAAGTGTGTTAAACTGTGGGGGAACATGTTTCAAATGACAGCACACTGCTGCTTGTTGGCAGGCTGACTCACTTCACTTGTCTCACACACACCCAGGGGGGGAGAAAGAGGACACATTGACCCAGGAAAGAGTGCTCGAAAGGTGGCTACAGCATAGTCACAGTGTGGGGGAACATGTTTCAAATGACAGCACACTGCTGCTTGTTGGCAGGCTGACTCACTTCACTTGTCTCACACACACCCAGGGGGGAAAGATAACACTTGTACCCAGGAATAAGTCTTTGAAAGGCGGGGAAAAGTTGTTTGAAATAGTATAATACCTCCAGGCCGCTTAACTGCACTTTACCACCCAGAAATAATGTTTAAATGGTCGGGGAAAGTATTTTTAAATGTCTGGAAGAGAGTTTTAGACAGTCATTTTGCACGAAATTATTTAACATAGACGCTCTCCTGAAAATGCACAGAATATGTGCTTTTTCAGGAGACCGTTAATGTTAAATGATTTCTTGCAAAATGACTGGCTAAAACCCCGGAATAAATGTTTGAAAAGCTGGGAAAAGTTGTTAAAAATAGGCTGATATCTCCAGGGCGCATCTCCAAAAATGTACAAGCCAGGGAAGATGCCTGAATCCCGGATACTTTAGGTCTGTCACTTAGGGTGACCGCACCACACCGACGCTCCCGAGAGCGGACGTCCATTGTTTGTAAGGCACCTAAGAGGGAAAAGGGGTCAAAATGGAAAAATTGTACCCCAAAACAGTGCCTCATGACCCCGCAGGAGTCCCCCGCGGACTCCCCTGACATTCCTCCATGGTCGAAATCACCCAACTCAACTTTGGTGATAACCGGGGAAAGGGGTAAAAATGTAAAAATTATACCCCAAAACAGTGCCTCATGACCCCGCAGGAGTCCCCGCGGACTCCCCTGACATTCCTCCATGGTCGAAATCACCCAACTCAACTTTGGTGATAACCGGGGAAAGGGGTCAAAATGTAAAAATTATACCCCAAAATAGTGCCTCAAAATCGGGTAGAGTCACCTGGAAAGTGCCCTCGCATTCCTCCATGGCTCAAAATGTCGAACTTAAACTATTTTGAGAACCAGGAAAATGTAAAAAATACGCCCCAAAATAGTGCCTCATAATCGGGTAGAGTCACCTGGAAAGTGCCCTCGCATTCCTCCATGGCTCAAAATGTCGAACTTAAACTATTTTGAGAACCAGGAAAATGTAAAAAATACGCCCCAAAATAGTGTCTCATAATCGGGTAGAGTCACCTGGAAAGTGCCCTCGCATTCCTCCATGTCAAACTTAAAGTATTGGGAGAACCAGGCTGGGGGGTCCTTGTGCCACAAAATTAGGCCCACTCAGAGTGCTTGGTGAGTGGATACATTCTTCCATGATTTGCAACAGCCGTTTTTTTTCTGAGTGCACCCAAAAACTGGGTTTCTCATTTCGTGCGGACGGTAGTCTGAAAAGTATGGATGAATCTTTTTGACAGAGAAGTGGAAATGAAGCCCAGGGACTTTTTCCCCTTCTCCGTTGCACCAACCATCGGAGAAGGGGAAAAATCGGCCCGAAGCGCCAAACACCTGGCCCTTCTCCTGTTGGCACTCAGAAAAATTTTGAGAATTTTTCAAAACTTCATTTTTGATTATTTTAAGATATAATTAAGCGTTTTCTTCACTTTTTTTTGCTTTCCACGGGGGGGGCGCCTGGCAGGCCGCCTATTAGCACCCAAATTCGGCCTGGATCATCCAGGATTTGTGGGCTAAGCTCCATAAACTGACTAAATCACCCAGAGAGGTCACCTTTCTAGCCCAAATATATATAATACAAATACATTTAAATAGTAAAAGGTGCACTTGTGCTCTGTATTACCCGGAATTTTATTTTCATAGCCCCATGATAGTGATTAAAAATCATTTTCATGGGAAAAAGTGTTAAAACGCCTGATTCAATGATATGCAGGACCCCAGTGAGCTCCAGACTATGTGCATTGTGTTGGGGAACCATATAAATGATAGAATACATGCATTTAAATGCAAAAATAATGATTTAAAATCATTTTAGGGGACAATTGTGGAGAGGAGCCTGAAAATGACTCTGCAGCACCCCGGATAACTACCACTTCATCTGGTTTAAATGTGGTGGTGATAGTGGCATTAACTAGTACCCAGTACTGGGAGAGAACCAGGTTACAGCACATGTCTTTTCGACCCAGGAAAGAGTGCTCGAAACGTGGCTACAGCATAGTCACACTGTGGGGTAACATGTTTCAAATGACAGCACACTGCTGCTTGTTGGCAGGCTGACTCACTTCACTTGTCTCACCACACCCAGGGGGGGAGAAAGAGGACACATTGACCCAGGAAAGAGTGCTCGAAAGGTGGCTACAGCATAGTCACAGTGTGGGGAACATGTTTCAAATGACAGCACACTGCTGCTTGTTGGCAGGCTGACTCACTTCACTTGTCTCACACACACCCAGGGGGGAAAGATAACACTTGTACCCAGGAATAAGTCTTTGAAAGGCGGGGAAAAGTTGTTTGAAATAGTATAATACCTCCAGGCCGCTTAACTGCACTTTACCACCCAGAAATAATGTTTAAATGGTCGGGGAAAGTATTTTTAAATGTCTGGAAGAGAGTTTTAGACAGTCATTTTGCACGAAATTATTTAACATAGACGCTCTCCTGAAAATGCACAGAATATGTGCTTTTTCAGGAGACCGTTAATGTTAAATGATTTCTTGCAAAATGACTGGCTAAAACCCCGGAATAAATGTTTGAAAAGCTGGGAAAAGTTGTTAAAAATAGGCTGATATCTCCAGGGCGCATCTCCAAAAATGTACAAGCCAGGGAAGATGCCTGAATCCCGGATACTTTAGGTCTGTCACTTAGGGTGACCGCACCACTCCGACGCTCCCGAGAGCGGACGTCCATTGTTTGTAAGGCACCTAAGAGGGAAAAGGGGTCAAAATGGAAAAATTGTACCCCAAAACAGTGCCTCATGACCCCGCAGGAGTCCCCCGCGGACTCCCCTGACATTCCTCCATGGTCGAAATCACCCAACTCAACTTTGGTGATAACCGGGGAAAGGGGTCAAAATGTAAAAATTATACCCCAAAACAGTGCCTCATGACCCCGCAGGAGTCCCCCGCGGACTCCCCTGACATTCCTCCATGGTCGAAATCACCCAACTCAACTTTGGTGATAACCGGGGAAAGGGGTAAAAATGTAAAAATTATACCCCAAAACAGTGCCTCATGACCCCGCAGGAGTCCCCCGCGGACTCCCCTGACATTCCTCCATGGTCGAAATCACCCAACTCAACTTTGGTGATAACCGGGGAAAGGGGTCAAAATGTAAAAATTATACCCCAAAATAGTGCCTCAAAATCGGGTAGAGTCACCTGGAAAGTGCCCTCGCATTCCTCCATGGCTCAAAATGTCGAACTTAAACTATTTTGAGAACCAGGAAAATGTAAAAAATACGCCCCAAAATAGTGCCTCATAATCGGGTAGAGTCACCTGGAAAGTGCCCTCGCATTCCTCCATGGCTCAAAATGTCGAACTTAAACTATTTTGAGAACCAGGAAAATGTAAAAAATACGCCCCAAAATAGTGTCTCATAATCGGGTAGAGTCACCTGGAAAGTGCCCTCGCATTCCTCCATGTCAAACTTAAAGTATTGGGAGAACCAGGCTGGGGGTCCTTGTGCCACAAAATTAGGCCCACTCAGAGTGCTTGGTGAGTGGATACATTCTTCCATGATTTGCAACAGCCGTTTTTTTTCTGAGTGCACCCAAAAACTGGGTTTCTCATTTCGTGCGGACGGTAGTCTGAAAAGTATGGATGAATCTTTTTGACAGAGAAGTGGAAATGAAGCCCAGGGACTTTTTCCCCTTCTCCGTTGCACCAACCATCGGAGAAGGGGAAAAATCGGCCCGAAGCGCCAAACACCTGGCCCCTTCTCCTGTTGGCACTCAGAAAAATTTTGAGAATTTTTCAAAACTTCATTTTTGATTATTTTAAGATATAATTAAGCGTTTTCTTCACTTTTTTTTGCTTTCCACGGTGGGGGCGCCTGGCAGGCCGCCTATTAGCACCCAAATTCGGCCTGGATCATCCAGGATTTGTGGGCTAAGCTCCATAAACTGACTAAATCACCCAGAGAGGTCACCTTTCTAGCCCAAATATATATAATACAAATACATTTAAATAGTAAAAGGTGCACTTGTGCTCTGTATTACCCGGAATTTTATTTTCATAGCCCCATGATAGTGATTAAAAATCATTTTCATGGGAAAAAGTGTTAAAACGCCTGATTCAATGATATGCAGGACCCCAGTGAGCTCCAGACTATGTGCATTGTGTTGGGGAACCATATAAATGATAGAATACATGCATTTAAATGCAAAAATAATGATTTAAAATCATTTTAGGGGGACAATTGTGGAGAGGAGCCTGAAAATGACTCTGCAGCACCCCGGATAACTACCACTTCATCTGGTTTAAATGTGGTGGTGATAGTGGCATTAACTAGTACCCAGTACTGGGAGAGAACCAGGTTACAGCACATGTCTTTTCGACCCAGGAAAGAGTGCTCGAAACGTGGCTACAGCATAGTCACACTGTGGGGTAACATGTTTCAAATGACAGCACACTGCTGCTTGTTGGCAGGCTGACTCACTTCACTTGTCTCACACACACCCAGGGGGGGGAGAAAGAGGACACATTGACCCAGGAAAGAGTGCTCGAAAGGTGGCTACAGCATAGTCACAGTGTGGGGGAACATGTTTCAAATGACAGCACACTGCTGCTTGTTGGCAGGCTGACTCACTTCACTTGTCTCACACACCCAGGGGGGAAAGATAACACTTGTACCCAGGAATAAGTCTTTGAAAGGCGGGGAAAAGTTGTTTGAAATAGTATAATACCTCCAGGCCGCTTAACTGCACTTTACCACCCAGAAATAATGTTTAAATGGTCGGGGAAAGTATTTTTAAATGTCTGGAAGAGAGTTTTAGACAGTCATTTTGCACGAAATTATTTAACATAGACGCTCTCCTGAAAATGCACAGAATATGTGCTTTTTCAGGAGACCGTTAATGTTAAATGATTTCTTGCAAAATGACTGGCTAAAACCCCGGAATAAATGTTTGAAAAGCTGGGAAAAGTTGTTAAAAATAGGCTGATATCTCCAGGGCGCATCTCCAAAAATGTACAAGCCAGGGAAGATGCCTGAATCCCGGATACTTTAGGTCTGTCACTTAGGGTGACCGCACCACTCCGACGCTCCCGAGAGCGGACGTCCATTGTTTGTAAGGCACCTAAGAGGGAAGGGGTCAAAATGGAAAAATTGTACCCCAAAACAGTGCCTCATGACCCCGCAGGAGTCCCCCGCGGACTCCCCTGACATTCCTCCATGGTCGAAATCACCCAACTCAACTTTGGTGATAACCGGGGAAAGGGGTCAAAATGTAAAAATTATACCCCAAAACAGTGCCTCATGACCCCGCAGGAGTCCCCCGCGGACTCCCCTGACATTCCTCCATGGTCGAAATCACCCAACTCAACTTTGGTGATAACCGGGGAAAGGGGTCAAAATGTAAAAATTATACCCCAAAAAGTGCCTCATGACCCCGCAGGAGTCCCCCGCGGACTCCCCTGACATTCCTCCATGGTCGAAATCACCCAACTCAACTTTGGTGATAACCGGGGAAAGGGGTCAAAATGTAAAAATTATACCCCAAAATAGTGCCTCAAAATCGGGTAGAGTCACCTGGAAAGTGCCCTCGCATTCCTCCATGGCTCAAAATGTCGACTTAAACTATTTTGAGAACCAGGAAAATGTAAAAAATACGCCCCAAAATAGTGCCTCATAATCGGGTAGAGTCACCTGGAAAGTGCCCTCGCATTCCTCCATGGCTCAAAATGTCGAACTTAAACTATTTGAGAACCAGGAAAATGTAAAAAATACGCCCAAAATAGTGCTCATAATCGGGTAGAGTCACCTGGAAAGTGCCCTCGCATTCCTCCATGTCAACTTAAAGTATTGGGAGAACCAGGCTGGGGGGTCCTTGTGCACAAAATTAGGCCCACTCAGAGTGCTTGGTGAGCGGATACATTCTTCCATGATTTCAACAGCCGTTTTTTTTCTGAGTCACCCAAAAACTGGGTTTCTCATTTCGTGCGGAAGGTAGTCTGAAAAGTATGGATGAATCTTTTTGACAGAGAAGTGGAAATGAAGCCCAGGGACTTTTTCCCCTTCTCCGTTGTACCAACCATCGGAGAAGGGGAAAAATCGGCCCGAAGCGCCAAACACCTGGCCCTTCTCCTGTTGGCACTCAGAAAAATTTGAGAATTTTTCAAAACTTCATTTTTGATTATTTTAAGATATAATTAAGCGTTTTCTTCACTTTTTTTTGCTTTCCACGGGTGGGGGCGCCTGGCAGGCCGCCTATGAGCACCCAAATTCGGCCTGGATCATCCAGGATTTGTGGGCTAAGCTCCATAAACTGACTAAATCACCCAGAGAGGTCACCTTTCTAGCCCAAATATATATAATACAAATACATTTAAATAGTAAAAGGTGCACTTGTGCTCTGCATTACCCGGAATTTTATTTTCATAGCCCCATGATAGTGATTAAAAATCATTTTCATGGGAAAAAGTGTTAAAACGCCTGATTAAATTATATGCAGGACCCCAGTGAGCTCCAGACTATGTGCATTGTGTTGGGGAACCATATAAATGATAGAATAAATGCATTTAAATGCAAAAATAATGATTTAAAATCATTTTAGGGGGACAATTGTGGAGAGGAGCCTGAAAATGACTCTGCAGCAGGCCGCCTATGAGCACCCAAATTCGGCCTTCTTCACGGCACCACCACCCCTTCTGTGGAGGGTATTCTCGTGCCCCTGGTGACTCTACAAGGGGGGTGGTTTTTATGGTGCTTATATGTCCGCCCATCAGCACCATATCGGCCTTCTTCACGCACCACCACCCCTTCTGTGGAGGGTATTCTCGTGCCCCTGGTGACTCTACAAGGGGGTGGTTTTTATGGTGCTTATATGTCCGCCCATGAGCATCCAATTCGGCCTTCTTCACGCACCACCACCCCTTCTGTGAGGGTATTCTCGTGCCCCTGGTGACTCTACAAGGGGGGGGTTTATGGTGCTTATATGTCCGCCTATGAGCACCCAAATTCGGCTGACTCAGTTCACTTGTCTCACACACACCCAGGGGGGGAAAGATAACACTTGTACCCAGGAATAAGTCTTTGAAAAGCGGGGAAAAGTTGTTTGAAATAGTATAATACCTCCAGGCCGCTTAACTGCACTTTACCACCCAGAAATAATGTTTAAATGGTCGGGAAAGTATTTTTAAATGTCTGGAAGAGAGTTTTAGACAGTCATTTTGCATGAAATCATTTAACATAGACGCTCTCCTGAAAATGCACAGAATATGTACTTTTTCAGGAGACCGTTAATGTTAAATGATTTCGTGCAAAATGACTGGCTAAAACCCCGGAATAAGTGTTTGAAAGGCGGGGAAAAGTTGTTTAAAATAGGCTGATACCTCCAGGACGCATAACATGGGTAACAAGTGTGTTAAAAGGTCGGGGAACATGTTTTAAATGACAGCAGACTGGTGGTTGTTAGCAGGCTGGCTCAGTTCACTTGTCTCACACACACCCAGGGGGGAAAGAGGACACATTGACCCAGGAGAAAGTGCTCAAAACGTGGGTAAAAGTGTGTTGAAAAGTGGGGGTACATGTTTCAAATGACAGCACACTGCTGCTTGTTGGCAGGCTGACTCACTTCACTTGTCTCACACACACCCAGGGGGAAGAAAGAGGACACATTGGAGCACACATTGACCCAGGAAAGAGTGCTTGAAACGTGGCTAAAGCTGTGTCAAACTGTGGGGTAACATGTTTCAAATGACAGCACACTGCTGCTTGTTGGCAGGCTGACTCACTTCACTTGTCTCACACACACCCAGGGGGAAGAAAGAGGACACATTGGAGCACACATTGACCCAGGAAAGAGTGCTTGAAACGTGGCTAAAGCTGTGTCAAACTGTGGGGTAACATGTTTCAAATGACAGCACACTGCTGCTTGTTGGCAGGCTGACTCACTTCACTTGTCTCACACACACCCAGGGGGAAGAAAAGGACACATTGGAGCACACATTGACCCAGGAAAGAGTGCTTGAAACGTGGCTAAAGCTGTGTCAAACTGTGGGGTAACATGTTTCAAATGACAGCACACTGCTGCTTGTTGGCAGGCTGACTCAGTTCACTTGTCTCACACACACCCAGGGGGAAGAAAGAGGACACTTGTACCCAGGAATAAGTGTTTGAAAGCGGGGAAAAGTTGTTTGAAATAGTATAATATCTCCAGGGCGCATAACTGCACTTTACAAGCCAGAAATAATCTTTAAATGGTCAGGGAAAGTATTTTTAAATGTCTGGAAGAGAGTTTTAGACAGTCATTTTGCACGAAATCATTTAACATAGACGCTCTCCTGAAAATGCACAGAATATGTGCTTTTTCAGGAGACAGTTAATGTTAAATGATTTCGTGCAAAATGACTGGCTAAAACCCCGGAATAAGTGTTTGAAAGGCGGGGAAAAGTTGTTTAAAATAGTCTGATATCTCCAGGGCGCATCACCAAAAATGTACAAGCCAGGGAAGATGCCTGAATCCCGGATACTTTAGGTCTGTCACTTAGGGTGACCGCACCACTCCGACGCTCCCGAGAGCGGACGTCCATTGTTTGTAAGGCACCTAAGAGGGATGAGGGCAGTGACCCACACATGAAACTCAGTGTATTATTAGTATTTATTAAACTGTAACTCCATTGATATAGTGTTTTATGTAAATATTGCACATTCATTAGATACTTTTTACATTTTAATTACATCTTTATATTTCATTCATAAAGCACAGAATGATATTATAATTCATCTCAAAGACTATGAGACTAGAATCATCTTCAGTAGAGCATCTGTCCTCTCATTGGCTGTAAACAATACTTACTGTTTATTTATGAAACATCTGTAATTGATGCAGAGTTACCCTCTTTATATCTTTAAAGAAGACTTGATGTTATTGATTAGAATCAGAGGTATTAGACGTTGGGGAGGACGCAGAGCATCTCGAACAGGAGGTTAGCTCCGGTCAGCGCCGTGTTTCCTGAGGGGGGGGGAAATATATAAATATAATGATTTAAACATAATTAAATATATGAATGATGAAATAGAGTATGTAGTACCGGTGGTGTCGTAGGGGGGAGACACCTCCACCAGGTCACAGCCCACCAGGTTCAAACCCCGACAGCCGCGGATTATCTCCACTCCCTGAAAACAGAACAATGAATCAGAATCATCTAAAAACGATGCTGGCCGACAGGAGAAACATGCTCTTTCTGAAAATGACAATTATCACTTTTTACAAAAAATCTAAAAATAAAGACTTTTCCCGAAAATCACTGAATTTTCCCTTTTTCTGAAATTCTCACCTTTTTTCGGAAAATCTCTAAATTCCGACTTCTTTCTAAAAATCTCAGAATTCTCCCTTTCTTCCCCCCACTATAAATCCAGTAGAAGTGGTAGTATATATAGAAGTGTCAAATAAGAACCGATGTAATATAGCAGTAAGCAGTAGTTATAGTAGTCTACCTGTATGGGGGTGAGCCCGGCGATCTCGGGGGTCCCGGTGCCCGGAGCGAAGCCGGGGTCCAGAGCATCGATATCAAAACTCAGGTACACCGGACCCCCTCCCATCTGACCCCTGACCTCCTCCATCAGGGGAGCCAGAGACTTGAACCAGCACTCCTCCACCTGCACTACACGGAAACCCTACACACACACACTCACAGTCAGTCAGGCCCAATTCCAAACCGCCCCCTACACACTAACCCTGTCACGATTCTTATATATTAGTTTTGTGTGTTGAGTTTCCAGTTTTATTTTTGAAATTCTGTTCTCCCTGTGTCTGGTCTTCCTTCCTGTGTTTGGCCTCCTGTGTCTGATTGTCTCTTTGTGTTTCTGCCTCCCCTGCCCAGCTGTGTCTTGTCCTGTGATAAACCTTACGAAAAGTTACGGGGTTGCAAGGGGGAGTGGGTAGGGTGAGGTTTGGAATTGGGCCTCAGGCAGTTAGTCAGTACCCTGTGTTACAGGAAGTAGCTGGCATCAGAGGTACGTAGAACTAGATCTTATTGATCTCCGGTACCTGAGCACGGCTCCAGGCGTAGGAGTCGGCGGAGTAACCGGACCCCCGCAGGCCGATCTGCACCACCCGGCTGCAGTCCAGCAGCCCCTCCTCCACACAGCGTCTGAAGGGGGTCCCGTGTCCGATCCGCTCCCCCAGAACCACATCACTGGTGTCAGCGTGAGCGTCAACGTGCCTGCAGGGAACCACAGAGTATTACAGAGTATTACAGAGTACCACAGAGTACCATAGAGTATTACAGAGTATTACAGAGTACCACAGAGTATTACAGAGTATTACAGAGTTACCTACATTTCAGACTTGTTTCTATATTTTCTGACATTTTAACATATGTATTTATTTTATACAGTCTTTTTGTACATTTCTTTAAACAATGTTTTTTACAACATTTTCCGCATATTATTTGAACAGTTTTCACATTATTTTGGAGAATCTTTCCATATTTGCTGAAAAAGAAATACCACAATATTCAACATTTAATATAGAATTTAGGAAAACAAAAAGTCTAAAGTCTCAGATTGCAGCTTCTTAAATGTAATTCCTAACCCTCTGTGACAGTAAGCTAAATATCTTTGGAGAGGTCTTCTAAAGCTTTTTCTCACAGAACGATTACGCGAGAACAACAAAGCGGCGTCCATTTTGTATTTTGTGAGTGTGGAATTACTATAGACTACACCAAACACATAACTAGATACAAACAGAGAGAGTACATACCTTTCCCGAAGTTCATAATCAGGGTCTGATTGTGGCTGAAGTAGATCCTCATCTTCTGACGGAGAGTCAGCGAACACCATTTCCACTTCAATCTTATACAGCCTCTTTCTGGGTGCCATTATTTGATAGAGCAAGTCACATATGAGGTGGTCGCCGAAAATCCTTGATAATAAAAAGTGGATATTATTTAGCTTTTTTCCACGAACCACCTGCAGTACCCTCGCGGTCCACAGTTTGAGAACCGCTGCTCTCCATCACAGGTAAACTGTGTTAGACACACTAGGTTAGTAGATTGAAGCCCCCCCTGTAATTGTTTTCTTTCCATGTTAGTAGACCAGATAGTGAGGGGGGGCTCTTTGTTTGAGGTGTGTTTCAGAGAGAAGATTTAGAGATTGGTCTTGTTTTGTTATATTCATTTATTTTATTTGGGTCTCATTGGGAATGTAACAACACATGCTTTAATGTTCAAAAAGCTCTTTATGTTTCTCATACTGCCTGTTCTGCAGCACCTCTTTTCACCCTCTGTCTGAAACCAGAGCCCAGTCTCAACTCTGAGAAAAAAGTCAAATCTGGGAAAATTCAAGTTATGAAACGGAAGTCAAATGATGAGGGCAGTGACCCACACATGACACTCAGTTTATTATTAGTTGTATTAAACTGTAACTCCATTAATATAGAGTCATATGTAAATATTGCACAATCATTATACTTTTTACATTTTAATTAAATCTTTATATTTCATTTATAAAGCATAGAATGATATTATAATTCATCTCAAAGACTATGAGACTAGAATCATCTTCAGTAGAGCATCTGTCCTCTCATTGGCTGTAAACAATACTTACTGTTTATTTATTAAACATCTGTAATTGATGCAGAGTTACCCTCTTTATATCTTTAAAGAAGACTTGATGTTATTGATTAGAATCAGAGATATTTGACGTTGGGGAGGACGCAGTCACGCAGAGCATCGTATTCTCTCTTGAATGACAATATGCCTGCACTCAGGGATGTAGTGCTGCCACCGGAGAGCACCGGGACACCGCTCTGAGCGAGAAAGAGAGAGAGAGCGCACGGTACCTGGCATTGTTGTTGTTATCTCAGTGGGTCTCAAACGGTTTGGTCACCATTTATGTAAACAATTACTTCCGAGGGACACCTTCATATGATCATTATAGTTATAAAACAATAAGAGAATACATGAAAAACAGTTATGAAATACTCACTGAATATTCACTGGGGGCCCCTCGAACCAGCTTTTCATCACAACGCACAGCCGACAGCAGATTTGTCAAATATCCATGAAGAAAAAGTAAATCTGTTTGCAGTTGTGTTTCATATGAGTGTTGAGAGATGTTTCCATAGATCTCTCCATGTTGCTCTCAAAGTGCACCAGATTGATGCTTTTAACTTCAATATTTAAAAAAAATCTTCCCGGGGAGCAAGCCCCCGGACCCCCCTAGAGGAGGTTAGGTCCACCCCCCACTTGGAAAAAAATGCCCTTTACCCCTGCTTACACCTATATGTGAGCTGATTATCGAGCCTTCATTGTAAGAGGCGTGTGGTGCAGTGGGCTAGTGCGTTATCTGGCGCCTCCACTGGTTTATGGAAGCGACCCCCCCCAAAAAAAAAATCTCACTCCAAGTTGAACTCAAAGGTTGGCAGCCCTGGTAAAATGTGTATCTAATAACGTCATCACGATCACCACATTGATATGCAAACTAGGCGTTAACTAGGCCTAATTCAAATGCGCTAATCTGCATGCAGTTACCGAGGCGTTGCAGGTGAAAAGGATGAAACTAAAAACACATCACCTCACAACTTCCCCAGATAGTTACTTACGTCAAGTCAGTACCCCTGAAATGTAATGTTTAAATGCAGATTAGCTTTAAATCTATAGATGAATTCAGACATGCAGTAAAACGAACACCATATGTTTTGTTTTGAAGTTTTCTTTCCATTAGAGTGAAAGAAAACATGAAGCAAAATAGACCTAAATAACAAAATGTACAAGTACATGAAAAAAGGATATTTTTGCCTGAATGTCCTCAAACAGTAACTTCATCATGTTGATGGTTGTCTGCTCTTGTGCGTAGTGAATACTAAAGAAGACCATTGTCTCTGTGTTAGCTGATTATTTTGTAGAATTCTGTTGAGTATTAAACACTTGTGTGAGTGTGAGGGTATTCAAATAAATTGGTCAGTAAGTCAGAGATGTGCAAATATATTTATATAACTTTTTGTTTTAAAACATTTTTCTATGATTATGGGAAGTGCCCTTTTTCTCACTTGAGCTCCCGCCCCCCAAAATGTCTGTGCACGTCCCTGGGGAGACACTTCCACCAGGTCACAGCCCACCAGGTTCAGACCCCGACAGCCGCGAATTATCTCCACTCCCTGAAAGCCCTCAATTAAATCAAATCATTGGAAAACGACGCTGGCCGAAATTATGCTCTTTCTGAGAATCACAAAACTTTTTTACAAATTGAAAATGTTGAGTATTTCCTGCAAATGTGGACGTTTTACAAAAAATCTCAACATTATGACTTTTCAGAATAAAAAAAAAGGTCTGAAATTCTCACTTTTTCTGAAAGTCTCACACACAGGAGAACAAAAGGTCTAAAGTCTCAGATTGCAGCTTCTTAAATGTAATTCCTAACCCTCTGTGACAGTAAGCTAAATATCTTTGAAGAGGTCTTCTTAGGCTCTCTCTCAGTTTACAGACCCACCAACCAGCTTGGTCTATAAAGATGTTGCAGCCATATCTCTCAGTGTGTCGGACTCTGTACTCGCTCATGAAGTAAATATGGTTTGTACGTTTGAAGCATTACAGATTACAGCGTGCATTTTGTTGAGCAACAGCGCATTGATGAATAGCAATAAAAGATCTTTGCACCGTGTAATAAACTAAGATAAGATAAGAAGAATGAGAATTATCTCAATTTGGGAAATGTTTACGTTGCAGCAGCACCTTTTTCTGAAATTCTCAAAATTATCACTTTTTTTCTGAAATTCTCACTTTTTGGAAAATCTCAAGTTACTTTTTTTGAAAATGTCTCACTTTTTTTCAGAAAATCTCAAAATTCTGCAATTGTTCAGAAAAATCTCAGAATTCTCACTTTTTCAAAAATTCTCACTTTTTTCTGGAATCTCGAAATCTGAAAATTCAGATTTCTTTCTATGAATCTCAAAATTCCGACTTTTCTGAAATGTTCCTGTGTTTACTCTTCTGTGTATTTAGTCTTGTCTTCCCATTTTGCTCCGTGTTCGGTCGTTGTCTTTTCATCAATGTTCCCTGCCTGTCTGTGAGTTTGTTCTTGTTCTTTGTTTCACCCGATTAGTGTTTCTTTGTTTTGTAATTAGCTTTTTTTAATAAAGCTCGCCTTTTGTTAATACTTCTTGGTTCGCTTTTCTACTGCGTTTGAGTCCTCATACCATTACCCTGACAACCCTTCCGTTTGCGCGTTCACAAGGAGGGTCCGCCACATGAATTGCTGTTCCAAACCAACGAGTGTTGAGGGTGAGAGGCTTATCAAGCCCTCCAGCAGAGAGTCTGTATCACCTGACTTCACCTGCTGCTCCACCTGACCGACCAACGCTGTGTGTGTCTGTCAGGAAACACTCCGTGTGTGTCCGTCAGGAAACACACAAAAAGCGGTTACAAAGAAGAAACACCATTAAAGTTGTTTTGAGGTCAATTTTTTTAATTCTTGATCCAAGAAATGCTGATTTTTTGTCTTCTTCGTCACTTTTACGTTCCAGACAATGCATGGCTTAGCGTAACAGACTGAACAGCGACCCCAGGTGTGTCTACATTGGAATTACATCTTCATTACTGAAGGAAAAATACTTTACCTAGTGTTTGTTAACTGGGTTTTTAATGCAGTTGGCTTTTCTTAATGGTTACAATATTGCTATGAGTTACATCTGAAACAAATTATGTTTCTGAAGATGTGGAGTCAATTCCACCCTTCAATGTAGCATAAATGTGAACTCTCATTACAGGAACAATACCGGAAACAGACGTAGGAAAGATCCTCAGCTCGCTGATTGGATGTTTTAGCCGCAATGCACGTTGGGAGATGGTGTTTATGCGATGTGAAATCCGAAAACATTAAAAAAATAATAATAATACTTTATTCCGAGTGTTCTTGCTTTTCTCTTTGAAAGTCATCACATAACGGCATTGTAACACACGGTTCAGCTGCATTAAATATTACACATCTGCCGTAGTTCTTTATTTATAGAGCCCTGATGAGAAGACTTCTGGACAAACAGGAAGAACTGCCGCCGAAACTGAATACGTGACGTGGATCATAAATATATCAACAATTAAACAACATCTTACATTTCTTTTCACAAAATACGTCTCCTTGCAGTATCAATACTAATACGGCTGACTTTTATATTTGATCCAATTGGTAGATAGGTTATATTTACACCATAATGGTGCACAGCTCATAGAAAAGGACTTGTAGTTTTTAAAGATATTACTGATTTTCTTTGAATATAAGAATGTAAATACTGAGTTGAGAGAATAGTCAGGGGATTTGGGTGATGGGAGACACATCTAAATCTAAATAATATACCAATATCCTGTAAAATTATGTAAAAACATGAATAAAACTACACATCTTCAGATGTTATACATACATAAGTGTCCTACACTAATAATACAAAGTTATTATTAGTATGCTGTGTGTACCTTGTGTGCACCGCCTAGTGGTTTAAGCACGCTATTGAATTATTTTTGTTGAATAATGTTATTTTTGTTGAATAATGTTATTTGATGAAAAAAATATTAAGAGTACATACTTTCATAGGGGGAAAGTAGAAGGTCAATGATAGAAATATAGAATATAAAAAATCAAGAAGATACTATAAGTGATCTCTACAATAAAACAGTTTAGTGCCGGATGTACAAAGATATTAATAGGAGGATGTGCAAAACAGACAAACTAATTAACCTTTATTAACACATTAAAGAATACTTTAGGTTAGGCTCTTCTTTCAAATAAGAAAAAAGCGTTGGGGGTATCTATCTACAGATACATATTAGTTTAGCAGTTTCGCAGAACAGTAAAGTAACAGTTGTACAGACCCTGAACGCAGCACATGAGTAATCTGTATAAAGGTTGAAGAGTAACCTGGCCCCGCGTCTGTCGGAGGTCTTATACATGTAGTGCAGTAGAAGTACACCATGTACCTCTGAAATGCAGTGGAAGTACAGATGGAGCATCTTATTTCAGACTCCAGCTTACTGCTTCCTGCCTACTACCTGCCAGTTAACTGCCAAAGACCTGCCAAAGACCAGTATCTGGGAATGTTAAGCCCTCCCACTATTTTCCAAGAGGGCGTTGCCAGATTTTCAAGTTCAGGATTTAACCAGGAGATGGCGCTTCCTTCATTGATTGATTGATTGAAAAGTTTATTAACAGCTTGTATATTGGGTACAGTACAGTACAGCTCAAAACATACAATTGTTAAGGGGATGCAGACCAGAGAAAGACTTTCGTCTTGTTTACATCAGGGTCCCCCATTTCCAATTCATCATATCATTTAAGACATATAAGACATATTTGACATACAGATGGCTTATTTACAATTACATACAGGTGTTTTTTACATACAGATGGCTTATTTACAATTTTCATTTTAGATTTCGTTCTAATACATCCTAACCGGACATTTAAGACATACCAAGTCTACAGATATACAGTTAGTAACAGAGTCTAAAATGCGAGTATATACATAGATGGGGGGGGAAGCTGTCCATTGTACGACAGGTTGAGATTTGTACCATTACCGGGGCCAGTTTTGCAATGCTCTCCCCGAAGGTGCTCTTTAAGAGAGGTTTTGAAGGTAAGTATAGTTTTACTTTCCTTTACAGTTGTGGGAAGAGCGTTCCACCTTGATGTGGCATAATTGCGAAACGTGTATTCCCCCTTTTTTGTGCCAAATCTGGGTTTTACATGATTTGTGGAGCTCCCTCTGGTGTTATGATCATGGTATTCCTTGACCTTTGGGAAGAATTTTGACATGTACATGGGTACCATAGAGGTGTAGTGGATCTTGTAGACCAGGCCCATTGCAAGTAGCTGTACTCTGTCGTCTACTCTAAGCCATCCTAGGTTGTCAAAGTGGGCAGAGGTGAGGTGGGTTCTAGATGAAAGGTCAAGCAGTAGTCTGACCAGTTTATTTTGCGATGTTTGAAGTTTTATTTTTAGCGCCTTGGAGGTGCTATGGTACCATGACGTGCAAGCATAGTCATAGTACCCTTGAATGAGTGCTCCTGCCAGAGTTTTCAGGGTGTTTTTGTTTACCAGAGAGGAGATCCGGTATAGGAATCTAGTTCTTTGATTGACTTTTTTTATTACATTGGATGCCATTTTGTCACAGGAGAGGTTTGCCTCAAGAATAGATCCTAGGTATTAATTTCCTTCTTACTTGTGACAATAATGTCACCCACTGCAACTGAGAAGTCGTCGGATTTGCTGAGATTATGTTTCGAACCGAAGAGAATGGACTCTGTTTTACCCAGGTGTAATGATAATTTATTATCGGCGAGCCAGGTGCAGATTCTGCCGAGCTCGGAGCTGAGGGTTTTTTCAACCTGCAATCTGCTCCTGTCAGAGACCAGCAGGGCTGAGTCGTCCGCGAACAGGAACAAGTTGCAGTCACATGCTGATGACATGTCATTTGCATAAATTAGGAACAGTAACGGACCTAATATGCTTCCTTGTGGAACACCACAGCTCACTGGGGGGGGGGGGACAGAGTACCGTTTACCTCCACCATCTGTTCTCTCCCCTCCAGGTAGGATTGCATCCAGCTCACCGATAGTTTATCAAAACCAATTGCTTTTAGCTTGTCAATCAGAATGGGGTGATTGACAGTGTCGAAAGCCTTTTGTAGGTCCAGCATCACCATGCCGCAGTATTTACCCTCGTCCACCTCTTGTTTGATGTGGTCGTTCAAATAAAGAAGGCATGTGTCAGTGGAGTGGGATGTTCTAAAGCCAGATTGAAATTCATAGATTAGTTTCTTTTCCGCGAGGTACTTTTCGACCTGTTCATATACTATTTTTTCCATGACTTTCGAGATGGAGGTAAGTATAGAAACAGGGCGGTAGTTGCCTGGGTCCAATTTGCTGCCCTTTTTGTGCAGGGGGGTTACTCTTGCAATTTTGAAGTCTTTGGGTACTTTTCCCTGTTTTATGGAGAGGTTAATTATGTGAGCTATGACTGGTGAGATGGCGGTTGCTGTGTCTCTGAGGAATTTGGAGGGGATATTGTCGTGGCCAGTGGCCTTGTTAGGTTTGAGGGCGCTCAGTTTAATGAGTACCTCTGCTGTTGTTACCCTTGCTAGACTGAAATCATCTTTGCGTACCCCTAGGTTTTTGTAGTAGGTCATGATGTGATCTACTCCAAAAAGCCCTGAGTGGGAGGGTAATTTATTTACAAGAGTTGTGGCTATGTTTGTGAAAAAAATGTTCAAGTACTTGGCCACATCCAGTTTGTCTGTGATGAGCCTGTTATCTGTCTTTATGTTTAAGTTTGAAAATCTCGTTTTGAGTTTTTTACTGCAGCCAAGCTGGTTATTGAGTAATTTCCAAAGTTCACGGGGTTTATTTTTGTTTTCCTCAGTTTTGTCATTGATGAAATTCTTTTTGGCAGTTTTGATCATGGAGCTTACGTCATTTCTTAGTCTGTTTCTTTCAATTTTTAGTTCAGTCACGTGGGCCTGGAGTTCACTGCTCGTGCTTTTGGAAAGCATTGACTGACTTTTATGAAACTCAGAGCATTTTTTGTCTCTGGTTTTCATGGCGGTCAGTATGCCGGAGTGCATCCACGGCTCAGCGCGATTTTTTACCCTGGTTGTTCTTAGGGGGGCCAAATCATTGAGTATTGCAGAGAATTTGTTTTTGAAACCAAGCCATGTTTCTTCAACTTGTGTACCACTGAGCTCATCTGACCAGTCCAGGCTCTCCAGTTCTAGGTTAAAGGCCTCGCTAGAGTAGTTTTTGAGGTCTCTAGATATGACTGTTTTGTGACAGCCGGCCTTTTGTTTTAGCTTTTTGCGGGTACAGAATATCATATAATGATCACTTAAACCGCATGCTATAACCCCTTTACTGGAGATCCTGGACCTGTCAGAGGTCAGAATGAGATCAATGGTAGTTTGTGTTGTTTCACATACCCGGGTGGGTTGGGTGATTAGCTGGCCATTCACGTTCCTGTCCCTTCTCACTACAAGATAATCTTCAATTTCAATCTCTGAATCTGTAATGGAATTGTCCAATTTGGTCTCAGAAAAGCATAATATGCTTGCCTTACCGTTTATGAATAGTTGCCTGAGTTCAGCCAGTTTGTGTCTCAGGCTGTTAGTGTTCAGATGAAAAATATGTAGTCTGTTAGAAATTAAAATCAATGTTAAACAGCATAATTCAGTCTAAAATATATCGTCAGTTTAAAGCTGTTTTATTGTGGAAAAAACCCGGAAGTTCTCAGGAAATCAATGCCAAGCTTTTATTCTGAAAATCCTTTATCCGTTTAGCATGTGACTAAATATTACGTTTTCTGAATGTAAAGTGAAAATGACTTGGAGTGTTACACACCAAATCGTACGGACTTTAACACTACATCGATAGACGTTAAGATATTATTACTGCTGAATATTAAATGAAGGAACAGTTGATCATGGAGTGTTTACACATTACGTGAGTAGCTATGACGTCAGAGGGAGCTACCGTAAATGAGAACGGTGTCGTAAAAGTGTTTCTAGGACTTCTAAACTAACGATTACAGCTGTTTATAAATATATTAAATAGAAAGTCATGACAGAGATAAGGAGGAGAGAATGCTTAAGGAAATAGGCAGAGAATACCAATGTCGAAATCATCTGTGCTCTCGCGATATCGAACCCACAAAATGAGAAGGGCGGTCCCGCTATCTTCACAGCGGGGGACAACGAGACGTGGATAAAAAGGCAGGACGGAAGATAACTCAGCCCCTTTCCTTCGCTGCACCTCCCTGAAGACATCACCGGCTTTGTCTCTCCATTACCCATGCTTGTTCTTTAACCACGTTACTTAATTAAACTACCCATTTGAACCTTTTCAGAGACTCCATTAGTCTCGTTATTTTAAGTTTCTTTCCTGGGAGCGAGAAGATCACGATTTATCAACAAGTCCATTTTTGTTGCTTAAATGCTCAATGTCGTCAGCTTGCAGATATTTGTCTTTGTCCGTTAAAGCACCCGGCTTGCGGCCTGCCGTGGGGTGGTGGGGGGAGGGAGGCTCCGTTGTAGCATTAGCCGTTGATATGCTAGCAGGGTGGCTAACAACATGGCGGATATTTGTTCCCTCGATCTCGGTTCTCTTCCTCTCGTCACTGCCTCATGCGTGTATGTCTGCCGAGGCGTCCTCGGGGGAATGTCGAAGTTCCGTTGATTCCTCGGTCTCCGCTGTCTCCACGGTCTCTGTTGTCGTCGCGTAGTTGTTGCTGCAGCGGAAGAGATGCTAGTTGTGATGCTAGCTCCTCGAGCCTGCAGGACTGGCTTCTTGTCTGCACCGGCCCGGATTCAGATGGATGTCTCCCGCTAACAATAATACCAAGACGATCATACTTCTTCGGTCTAGTTTGCCTGACGGGGTAAGTACTTTCGCGTCGGGTTTTGCAGTTAATAATGCATGAATGCTTGCACTCCCAAAGCGAGGTGTTTCCTTTCCCAGCCGTTGAGAGGTAAAAGTCATTGTGGTTCATTTTATCCCCGTTTCATTACTCTCCTTCATTAAGTGATGTTGCCTCATTGATGAGTTGAGGTAGGAGTCCATAATCCATATTGTCAGGAGGATGAAATATGTGAAAAATCGTGAGGAATAACTCCAAAGCGGGAGCTCTCGGAAATGCGACCACTCATAGCGAAACCGGATGCGTGTGTGTGTGTGTGTGTGTGTGTGTGTGTGTGTGTGTGTGTGTGTGTGTGTGTGTGTGTGTGTGTGTGTGTGTGGTGTGTGTGTGTGTGTGTGTATGTGTCTGTGATTGTGTGCGTGTGTCAATTCTCCACCATATGTACCTCTGCTGTGCCACTTCTTCTAAATAATAACATTTCAAAAGAGGCAGCAGTGGCTCGGTCTGTAGGGACTTGGTCTTGGAACCGAAGCTTCGTCGGTAACCCTTTTTCTGCTTCTTCTGTGATTGGTTGTTCCTCGTCACATGACCAGTGACGAATTGAAATAAATAGATTCTAAAGAGTTACATTTAAAATAACAAATACATGTGGAAATATAAAGAGTATGTGTTGTATTATTAAGTAATATCATACATTAACCCTTATAGTAGATGCCACATTGAATGGATGAACACATTTATGCATCAATAATTACAACGGAGTATTTCTAAATATAAGTTGTAAGAATGCTTATATGTATTTAATACTAATAACATAATGATTTATTTTACTTTCAGATGATAATACTTTTCACTTGGGCTATTGACCATTTTGAATGCAGGACATGTACTTCCTAATGAACTCCTGTTGCTGTGAAAGGTGCTCTATAAATAAACTTGCCTTGCCTTCAACATAGTTAACATTGCAGGAAAGTTGATTGTCAAGTTCCAAAGCAAACTATTATTTTGTAATAATAAAGAGTTTGTCTAGAGAGGAAAGTGGAGCTCCTCCTTTATGACTGGCTCTGGCTGCTGATAGGCCAGCTGAGGGTGAGGGATCCAATCAGCCGTCAGTCTGAGGTGCTCAGGCAGGTTCTGATCAGAGGGGGAGGAGAGAAGAGCAGAGGAGGGAACACAACAACCAGCACAGCCTGTCTGACTCGTTCTGAAGTGCTTCCAGTTTGCTGCTTACCTTGACTTTGGGCTCGTTGTGTCGCCACTGGTTCTCTCCAAAGGTTTTTGAGAGAGAGGGTTTGTGCTCGTCGTGCTCTGAAGTCTTCTTCTTCTTCTAAAGGTTTGTGACTTCAGAGCTTTTAGAGACAACTTTTATTATCAAGTGTGTGTGTGTGTGTGTGTGTGTGTGTGTGTGTGTGTGTGGTGTGTTTGTGTGTGTGTATATGTGTGTGTATGTGTGTGTGTATGTGTGTATGTGTGTGTGTGTCTGTGTGTGTTTGTTTGTGTGTGTGTATGTGTGTTTGTGT
Source organism: Trematomus loennbergii (assembly GCA_012861695.1). Taxonomy (NCBI): domain Eukaryota; kingdom Metazoa; phylum Chordata; class Actinopteri; order Perciformes; family Nototheniidae; genus Trematomus; species Trematomus loennbergii. The sequence continues at coordinate 55,593 of JAAOOA010001831.1, read as the reverse complement.
CGTGTGTGTGTGTGTATGTGTGGTGTGTGGTGTGTGTGCGTGTGTGTGTGTGTGTGTGTGTGTGTGTGTGTTGTGTGCTTGCCTTACCGTTTATGAATAGGTGCCTGAGTTCAGCCAGTTTGTGTCTCAGGCTGTTAGTGTTCAGATGTAAAATATGTAGTCAATTTTTGTTGCTTAAATGCTCAATGTCGTCAGCTTGCAGATATTTGTCTTTGTCCGTTACAGCACCCGGCTTGCGGCCTGCCGTGGGTGGTGGGGGGTGGGGTGGTGGGTGGGTGGTGGGGGGAGGGAGGCTCCGTTGTAGCATTAGCCGTTGATATGCTATCAGGGTGGCTAACAACATAGCGGATATTTGTTCCCTCGGATCTCGGTTCTCTTCCTCTCGTCACTGCCTCATGCGTGTCTCTCTGCCGAGGCGTCCTCGGGGGAATGTCGAAGTCTCCGTTGATTCCTCGGTCTCCGCTGTCTCCACGGTCTCTGTTGTCGTTGCGTAGTTGTTGCTGCAGCGGAAGAGATGCTAGTTGTGATGCTAGCTCCTCGAGCCTGCAGGATTGTCTGCACCGGGCCCGGATTCAGATGGATGTCTCCCGCTA
>JAAOOA010001831.1:0-52500 GCA_012861695.1 Trematomus loennbergii | reverse complement strand
GATCAAATAAAGTACATCTAATCTTGTAATTCAATAAAATATAGTCTTTATATATTAAATAACTATGGCCAAACTAAGACTTAGTTTTACACAAGAGAAAATGCAGATATTATATAAAAAACTAAAGTTAAAATCTTGTTTTTAATGCCCCAAGAGCAATAAAAATACTTGTTAAAAAAATCCTGAGTGAGGCTTTCATAAATTGCATTTAGCTGACGCTTTTATCCAAAGCGACTTACTATTTAATAAATGATAAATGATTATTCATAACAAATATGAGTGATGTGTGATTATTATTCATGCTATATACTGATATGGGCTAAGTAAGCAATCAATCCTGCAAATGAACCCTTAGTTGTTCAATATATTTATTCAGACAATGTGAGTAGAAATACAGAAATTCTGCTCCCACCTAAGGCCAACGTTGCAATATTACAACATTTCCCTAAAAACTTACCAAAACGTAAACATTGCTCGTGAATTGTCAACAGGGGGGGGGGGGAGGTGTTGTCGGCCGTAAGCGAACCGGGCCGTTGGTGTCCGGCCGTTCTGTGATTCTCCAGAACTCACAGCTGGCCAGGGATAAGTCCCGACTCTCCCGACGGCCAATCCGTGCCTCCCCTGACTGCACATTGCTGACACACACCGCTGCAAACTCTGCACGGAGGAGCCGCGGAGGAAGAGACACACGTTCACTAAGCCGAAAAAACTATATCCGGTCACAGTGATCTGCTATTTTAAAGTAAATTCAACACATATCGACCCTAAATATAGCATATATTAAGAACGAGAAAGTGTTAACATCGTTTTTTGTAAACATATGACAAATGTGCGAGGGTGATGACATCAGAGCATCGTCCTATGGGCTTAGCCCCGGACAGGTACAACAGGTATTCACTCAGAGGGGGGTAGGTACTAAATGCCACCCATTTACATGTAGGCAAACAGTCAAAAATCAACATACAGTAGGGGGGTGGGGGATGGTGAACGGTATGTGGGTATGTGGGACACTGAAAAGTCTATGTTAAAAAGCCTCAGTCACCTTAATTCATGTAATAAAAACATCTCAGGTCAGTAACACTGAAAGCTAAATGTGCAATACCATGTTCAGCTATGTTACTATTTATAATGTTATTGTTGTTACAACAGAAGATTTTTTTCTTTATATTGAAGTTAAATGCATCAATCTGGTGCACTTTGAGGTCAAAATTAAGAGATTTATGGATACCGCTGGAAAAAGCTGCATATGCCGAGCCTGTACGTAGCGCTGTAACTTCCTCCACAAAAGCAGCCTTCTGTTTATTCAACGTGGTGGGGGCCGAGGGAACCGGGCAGAGTTTTTCGCCGGTCAACGTGTGTGAAAGTTTAAATCTTCCTTATTGAGCTTTAAAACAAATGAATAACGACTATATATAATAAAATAAACACCGGCTGTTGTTATGCCTGCTGTAACGTTAAATTACTCCGTTCTCCGCTTAAGTAATTATGCCGTTACAAGCTTCATAGTTGTATTTATCATCTAAATTTGCCAAAACAAGTTTAATATTCTGAAAGCCAAGACTTTGTTTATTTGAAATCAGATGAAAACAAACTGTAACGGACCCTGCCGTGTTATCTATGATTACTATGCCTTACTGTACATTCATAATTTCAGCCGGAGGGAGGGGGGTGCGGCGCTGCGGAGGAGCAGATTGCGAGTGAGGTGCCTGTCATCTTCCCTTTACAAGCTTCACAAATGTATTTATCGTGTGATTTTGGAAATAAAAGTTTCATATTCTGAAAGCCAAGACTTTGTTTATATATTATACGTGGGTAGCTATGACGTCAGAAGGAGTTACCGTAAATGAGAGCTGCAGTAAAAGTGTTTCTAGGATTTCTAAACGAACTATTACAGCTGTTATAAAGCATTAAATGAAAAGTCATGACAGAGATAAGGAGGAGAAAAGGTTTAAGGAAGTAAGCAATGAATACAGAATGTCGAAATCCTCTGTTTCACGCGATGTCGAACATTGAAGACAGAGGACTGCGGTCCCCCAATCTACACAGCGGGAGAAAGACAACTATTTTTTAAATCAATAAAAACATTTTCTAAATCCATAAAAGCATTTCAATTAAGATTCGGAGACATGTCGTTACTTTGTTGAGAATGTGGCCATGTAATAAACGGGATAATTTGCAGCGACTTGGTCATTGTGGGCAAAAATAACACCCATCCTGATCGTTTCAATGAAGTTGAATACAGAATATTCATATTTGTCAGTGATTTCATGTCAATTCGGCGAAACATAAACATAAATGAAGATGATGATTAAATTAGGATTAAAAATCGGGAGAGCCGGCTGCATTTCCTCTCATTCGTTTTTTTCGACTAAACAACATTATTTTGTTAAATAACAACATGGTGATGTTTTGTAAATGATTACATGTCTTATTTAGCACAGACTATGATCCTATCCGTGACATATGGATCTTAACAAAGATCCGCTATACAGTCGTACCAGACATACTGTACATCCAGCTTACTGTATCGAAGTTGATTTCACATGAGCTCCAGTGTGGAACCCCACTGCACTGATCAATGATCCATGATCCATTGCAGCTGGCTTCACAATAATTACATTTATTTATCACGGGGGCGGTATCAAGTCAGACTGGGGGCCGGCTCTTCATCACGAACCGATCACGGACCAATCACGACCCAATCACGACCCTCGCGTTTCAAACTGTCTGAAATAAGATGCTCTATCTGTACTCAGCAGCATGAAGGCTTCTCTCTTTGCCCTCAGGGGGACTCCGGGGGGCCTCTGATCTGTGACAGGCAGCTGGAGGGCATCATGTCCTGGGGAATCAGCTGCGCTAACCCCTACTTCCCCAGGGTCTACACCAAAGTGAGGAACTACATGGTCTGGATCCAGAGGGTCATCGCTACGTTCTCTCCATGAAGACACGCTGCACACACCATGCTACACTCACTCTGTGGAAACACTTTGAAAATCACATTATTCTTGACTTCCTGAGGGTTTATTATATTAGTAACTCCACACTGTGGAGCATAGAGCCATGGTTATCTGTCTCTTAGATATTTAGACCTGTATTTATTACAATTCATGGGTTTTCATTCAATGTTCTTATGGAGAAAACAGATGAAGCAATAAATAGTGGTGGACTGATATGGTTGTTAAAATGGCTAATATTGTGTTTTTTCTTTTGCATCTGATTAAATAAAATAATAATGAGAAACATGTATTCAACTACTTTATTGACTCAGTTGGTGTTTGCTTCAGAAGTTGTGCATTGCATTCAATTTAACTAGAGAATGCAAATCCTGAAGAAATTGCTAGTGGGAATGCTTTATGCTGAAAATGTGACGCTAACCTGCTATGCTGCAATGTAATGTGTAAGAAGAAAGTGAAGAATTTAGATTGAAATGACATGAACACGGGGGCTTGAATGTGTGATGAGAGAAGAAAAGAAAGTAAAAAGGCTTGGAAAAGCAGCAGAATATTTGAACTGCAAACTTTTGAACTAACTTGATGGTGACTGATCTGTCGCCATGCCAACGGCATTTGATGACATCCCATAATACGCTTAGATGCGTTGATGGCTGCATCGTTACCAAACCTGTGAAGTTTTGGGCCATTTGGAGCATTTTCACTGAAGTCATGAGAAAACCGTGTTTCATGGCGGGCATTGTGTTGCCATGGCAACGGCATGTCCCGTAGATGTCTTCACGGCTGGACTGTTAGCACAAATGTGAAGTTTGAGCACTTTTTGAACATTTTCATAGGAGTTATAGCGACATCGTCATTTATGGCGAGGGATGCGTTTCCATGGAAAACGGCATATGGTGAGATCTCAGATTTGGCGTAGAGCTGTTGAGGCATGGACCGGTGATATACAAGTGAAGATTGGGGGACAATTGGACCGTGTCCATTGGACTTACAGCGACATTGTGTTTCATGGCAAGTGATCTGTCGCCATGGCAACGGCATTTGATGACACCCCATAATACGGTTAGATGCGTTGATGGCTGCATCGTTACCAAACCTGTGAAGTTTTGGGCCGTTTGAAGCATTTTCACTGAAGTTATGAAAAAACCGTGTTTCATGGCGAGCATTGTGTTGCCATGGCAACGGCATTTGAAGAAATCTCAAAACTGTCTCATAGATGTCTTCACGGCTAGACTGTTAGCACACATGTGAATTTTTAGCACTTTTTGAACATTTTCATAGGAGTTAAAGGGACATCTTGTTTTATGGCGAGGGATGCGTTTCCATGGAAACGGCATATGGTGAGATTTCAGATTTGGCGTAGAGCTGTTGAGGCATGGACCGGTGTGGCAGCGAGAGAGAGAGAGAGAGTGAGAGAGTTTGTGTGAGAGAGAGAGAGAGAGTGTGTGTGTGTGTGTGTGTGTGTGTGTGTGTGTGTGTGTGTGTGTGTGTGTGTGTGTGTGTGTGTGTGTGTGTGTGTGTGTGTGTGTGTGTGTGTGTGTGTGTGTGTGTGTGTGTGTGTGTGTGTGTGTGTGTGTGTGTTGTGTGTGTGTGTGTGTGTGTGTGAGTATGAAATGAACAGTTAGAACTGACTGCTGTCAGTTGGAGTGATGACATCATCGTGTTCCATTACACAGGTGTTTATAGTTGAGCTAACGAGCTATGAAGAGATCAAAGGTTTCATTGTTCTGAATGAGAGATGAACCTCTTACATGTGAACGTTTTGTGGAAGAACGATAACAGATATCTGTGAAATTTCAAAAACGTGAAGCATGTCAAGGAAGTTGAGTATCTGAAGTGTAATTTTTGTGTACTTTTGGGTTAATAATGTGGCCTTTTTGGCAGTTTAACTAAAGGTGTGCGGCTGCTGCTGTGAGGAAATATCTGCCTGAAATTACAATGGGCTTTAATGGAGACATGTTGAACGTTTTTGTCACTTCATGCCCTCAAGAGGCATTTTGTTGAATTATTTTGCTTAATTATTTGTCATTTTTCAAGCTACGAGATGTTTTCCTACGTTTGTCATGAAAAATGATGTCTCAGGAATGTAGGGTTTGGGAATTATGGCAGTTTAAAAAAAAATATGAAGGCAAATTTCAAACTGTCCTCCACTCTAACTCTGACATCACACACTCTGCCTTAACGAGCTGCACAATGTTAAAGCTGAAGAAGGCCTCTTTACCAAGATCTGAACAATGTTTAATATTTATAAAAGTATGAATCTGATTTAAAAGTTGTTTAACATGAATAATGTCAGAAAGATGTGTAACATTGTAAAGTTGGAATGAGGTTTCTGAGTGAAAGTATGAAGCAACAGTTAGCAGTTGAAGTTGCATGAAGATTGTTCAAGTGTGAAGATTTTCTCCATTGACTTCAATGGTTAACAATTTGATGAATTGTGGGATGTATCTCTGGAATTATTAAAGTTATGAATGATAAAAGTAATAGCCATTGATTCCCAACCGAGCTGAACGTTTTGATGTTTGAACAGAGTTTCTGTGATGTTCAATGCGGGAGGAGAAGGCCGGCAAAATAACGGGCGGAATCAAGATTTTGAATAACAGATAGTTGGAATGCTGTATCAGCATTCCACTAAATTAGATTAATAAATAGTGTCAGTGGCTCACTCAGATGTTTAAATAAATAAATAATCAGAAAATTCTCACTTTTCTGAAAATCTCAGACTTCTCACTTTTTAGAAAATCTCAAAATTCTCACTTTTTTTGAAAATCAAAATATTCTTCTTCCAATATTCCAATAATTTCCAAATTCGCACTTTCAGAAAATCAAAAACGTTTTAACTTTTTTGAAAATCTCAGAATTTTGGCACTTTTGTCATAGTTTCTGAAGCTGTGGCGCTTTTCTCCAAATGGAAGTGTTTTGAGGCGTTTGGATCTGTCGGCCACCGCAGAAACAGAAATGCTTTCTTGGAGGTGTTTGCACGTTTTTTTTGTCTAATAAAATGTCTTTGAGATGCCAGTTTCAGATTTTGTCTAGATTTGTATTGTTATTTATTATTTAGAGGACACACTTTCATCACACTCTCTTTGCCTGGTTTAAGAACCACAATGGCTCCTGAATCATTTCAGTGGTAACTGGGTTTGAAATAAAGCTGATTGTTACACATTGTTCTGTCGGGGTTCTGTTCAGAGAACAATCCTCTCCTGGCTCGCCAACATGATCTCATTCATACATCTTCAACTGGGATCAATGGTTTCACATTCATACCTGACACATTCATTAAACAGGTCAGAAAATGGACAGACTCCAGAACTCACTTTGAATATGTTTACTGTAGATTTGAAAGATTACAATACACCAATCTGGTCTGCAGAGAGAATCCTCCGGTACATCCTGACTCCAGATGAAAGGAGACATGATGTCACTTTCCCAGTGATCACAGCCAGCACTGATTGGTGAATATTAAGAAGGGTTATATTGAAGTGACTGCTGCCCTCTAGTGCTCAGAGGGATTATGACAGCATGGCAGTGGCTCTTGTTATTTAATCAGCGATCAGTACTAATGTCCATTATGATCATTCAGAATCAGCTTCATTAACAAACTATGTGAACATAAAGGACGTCTGTATTTCTCTCAGTGTTCTTACAAAAGGAGAACCAAGCTGAACGAAGCAAAGCGTGAACATTCATAAATCTGGAGAAACAGCAAGACATTTGGAGACAAAGACACAAACCAGAGTCGCTCTGAATTCCATTTCCTGCAATTTAATACTTCTACTCCACAAATAATTATCCAGTTTCTTTGCCTGTTCATATTTGTAATAGAAAATATAAGATAATGAGTTATGATGTACTAATAAGGATATATAAGATACCTTTGAGTATAAAAGACATTAAAGTTAGCTCCACCTTTACCGGCGGCACAGTTCAAATGAAGAACACATGAATGCATCACTAATTATAATCCAGTGATATAATACTGTACATCCCAGGAACCCAGTACTTCTACAGAGTATTTCTACACTGTAGTAGTATTACTACTTTTACTGCAGTAACAGACCTGAGTACTGGTGGTAACACGTGTGATTGATTTGACGTCAGACGGTCAGTCATGTGTGTGTGTGGGGGGGGGGGGGTCTCACTCCTGCAGAGAACACAGAGACACTGAGGAGGAACCAGAGAGACCAGGTAACCAAAACCCAGCATAGAGAGGTTCAGTGAATGTGGCTCTGAAGGTGTGGAGGTGGGTCAGTGTGTCAGAGGAGACTCTGTAGAAGGAGAGAGAGCCAGCAGGATGATCCAGATACACTGCTACTCTATTGGAGGAGGAGGAGGAGGAGGAGGAGGAGGAGGAGGAGAGAGGAGGAGGAGGAGGAGGAGGATATGTTTGTTTCTCTCTTATTGTGCCTGACAGAGTAACCTCCTCTATGAGAGCAGATCAGACTCCAGGACTGATCATTCCATCCAAACTCACAGTCCTTTCTGTCTCCTCTCCTGCCGATTCCTCTGTAAGTCACTGATATATAAACCCTTCCGCTCCACTCAACCTCCCAGTAACAGCGACCAGTCAGAGCTTCTCCACACAGCAGCTGAGGATAGGGGTAAAACCTCTCTGGATGGTCAGGATATTTCTGCTCCTCCACACCTGTCACCTTCCTGTTGTTGTCAGACAGTTTGAGGAATCTACTCACTGTGTTTGAGTCCGGTGTGAGTCCACAGGAATCTGATGAGAGACACAGCAGGTATTAAAGGTTACTAAAGTACCTGTGATGTCCCAGTGTGAAGATGTTCATGATTAAAAACACACTTACACTTCCTGAGACCTGGCCTCAAGAACCGGACTGCAGCAGGCTCCAGGCTGAAAGCAGAGGGGGGGGGGGTCAGCATGGAAACATGACATGTCTCACTGGTCAGTTAAGGTACGTTCACACCGGGCGCATCGCCGTTACATGTAAAGTCAATGCAAAGACGCAGATAGGTCCATTTGTATGGATTGAGTGTCAAATGTGCGTGACACTGTAACTGCTGTGAGTCAGAACACCAAAGCATTCATTCATGTGTTTACTAACCAGTATCAGTATGTCCTTATTTCACTATCATTTTGAAACGTGGATTACAATTAAATCACTGTCAAATATGTTAATATAGTATCTACCATAGCCTCTAGATCAGGGGTCTCCAACCTTTTTTAGGGTGAGGGCTACTTTCAAAAAAAAAACAAGTCGTGAGCTACTTTTTCTCCTCTTTTGTTGTTTTTTGCAGTGTATATATTTAGCACATTTTAACATTATGACATGCTGACCTTTAACCTTTGTGTCTGTTTGGGTCTGTGGGACCCCTTCAGTGTTTACTCAAAGAACATGGATGCTATCTAATTATTTTAACCTGCTTTATTTGAGGGTGGGACCTCACCTCCTCTAGGGGGGTCCTCACCTCCTTTAGGGGGGACCTCACCTCCTCTAGGGGGTCCTCACCTACTCTAGGGGGGTCTACTCTAGGGGGGACCTCACCTCCTCTAGGGGGGTCCTCACCTCCTCTAGGGGGTCCTCACCTCCTCTAGGGGGTCCTCAACTCCTCTAGGGGGGACCTCACCTCCTCTAGGGGGGTCCTCACTCCTCTAGTGGGGACCTCACCTCCTCTAGGGGGGTCCTCACCTCCTCTAGGGGGGTCCTCACCTCCTCTAGAGGGGGTCCTCACCTCCTCTAGGGGGGTCCTCACCTCCTCTACGGGGGTCCTCACCTCCTCTAGGGGGGACCTCACCTCCTCTAGGGGGGTCCACTGGTAGCTCATGATCGACGTGTTGGAGAACCCTGCTCTAAATGGAGATAAGCTCTGCCTACTCGCCAGCGCGTCTTGTTTGAGGTACGCGAGTAAACACAGCTGGAAGCGGCGGTCGAGCGATAAGAGCGATGTGAATCCTGCGTCCGGTGTGAACGCACCATTAGTCTGTGAAATGATCTGATATGTCCACTAACTGCTGCTTTCTCATTGGTTCACTATGCGCTTCATATCTCTGTTTTGGTCTTCATTTCAGATTGCTAATCCCTTTTATACTTCTCTGTTCTTTAGTTGTTTTATTCTGAATTTAAAGCTGAACGAGGGGGGGGGGGGGGGGGGGGGCTTCACACCCTGTAGTTTTGCTGCTGATGTAATGATGATATTTGAATTGTCAATGAAAAATCTACAAACGGATTAATCCTTCAAGGGAAGGCTCTTGAATCAGTTTATTTATTCATAATGTAACTTCCTGTGCTTAATCAGACAAATCTGTGTGAACATTCAAACCCCCCACTCTATTTCTGTTGGTGGTTCCACGATGAACATTGACCCACTGAGGGGGGGTTTCCTCTCAGTTGTGGAACATTTGTGTTTGATGCTTACAGCTGACGGCAGACAGTGTGAAGAGTCAGGGTCTATCAGCTCTGGTTGTTTCAGGTCATAGGAGCCATTTCTACCTCCTCTATCAGAATGAGTGTCTCTCCATACCTGAGCGTGTGCAGTCCAGCAGACAGCAGCCTCCCCCCTGAGTCTCCTGGATGATTGTAGCTCAGGTCCAGCTCTCTCAGATGGGAGGGGTTTAAAGCTGAGGCCAGAGCATCACAGCCTTCCTCTGTGATCAGACAGCCTGACAGCCTGCAGACACACAAACAAGCCGTCAGATCATCTGAGGGCCCAGGACTGGAAGGGGGGGGGGCTTATTACTGCTTCACCTCTGGGTCATCTCTACACCTAAAACTCCAGTCACTGCTTCACAAGTCAACTGGACAGCCATGGTAAGGGTCTTATTGATATGAAAATATCATCAAACAAAGGAATAGAGAATAATGTGAACAAAGACACAGAGAGATGACTACAAGAAGATCTGCAGCTGACACTCTACTACAGTTTGGACATCAGACCTCCAACACCACCAGGTAGATCGTCTCAGACGCTCACAGTGTGGCCTATTGAGGCTGGAAATACCCAATCTCTGAGCCCAGTCACTGCACAGAAGAAGCTTTAATCTGACGCCCATTGAGACGGCTTGTTTCTGTGATCTCATCCTTTCAGTGACTACCTAAAGCTCATGACGGTGAGTAAGGGTTGATCGTAGACGGACTGGTAAATAGAGAGTTTTGCCTCCAGCTCAGCTGACTCTGCAACAAACTGCTTGTCCATCTAACGCAGGGTGGATTTTGTGGTGGTCTACCGTCGCCCTTAAGCATCCAACTGCGGACTCCTGACACTCAGACACTTTTCATAGTTTTAGGTTACCAGGGGCACACTCACAGGCAGACATACACACACCCAGGGTGAAAAGATAACATATTTACCCAGGAATAAGTGTGCAAAACATGGGTACATTAGTGTTTAAAGTCGGGGGTTTTAATTCAGGACCAGGGTGAAAAGATAACAGATTTACCCAGGAATAAGTGTCTGAATCATGGGTACATTAGTGCTCAAACTCGATTATAATGTTTTAATTCCGGAGGTTTTAAGTGTGGTTTCACTTGTCCCACACACCCAGAGTGAAAAGATAACATGTTTACCCCGCTAAAGTGTTCAAAACATGGGTATATTAGTGCTCAAACTCGATTAAACTGTTTTAATTCCGGAGGTTTTAAGTGTTGGTTCACTCGTCTCACACACCCAGAGTGTTAACAACATTTTTACAAATGTTATAAATTAGTCTAGAGCTCCATCTATTGTAATTTGAGTGTATTACACGTCTGTCCATGGAACGCGAGTTTTGCGCCATTTGAGTGGAGTAAACTGATATGCAGCTGGAGTAACATGTACATTGAGACGCATTGGGACATCACTTTCAATGTTAACCTTGTACATAGGAGGCACAATACGCTTACCAGTAGCTAGTTCATTTTTCACCAGAAAAACTGTTGAAAATGGCTTTCATGATGTTCCGAGGGATTCGGCGGCTCAGCCTAAGGTCTCAGCCTCTCGTGCGCACGAGAATGTTACCGGTGCGCCAAGTAGGAAGAGGAGCGCACAGGAGACAACCGTTTGATTGCTTATGTTTATGTGGGGAAATGGTGGTGCATACATTATTTGAGATAGATTTCAAACTCTGACTTCATTTTAAGGACATGTCGGCCAGGGTGTAGAGCTATTTGTTTAAGCACCGGATGGCAAAACAGGAGAGTAAACCAGTCTGCCTTGATCTATGAATTAATGTCCGGGACTCTCACGGTATCTGCTGCCCGCAGCTGCTTTATAGAAGGAAACCCTCCTTCACTTCATGAAATGGCTGCAGCATCAGGAGGCAGCGGGACACACACACACCTCAACACACACCTCTACACACATCTCTACACACATCTCTACACACACCTCTGCACACACCTCTACACACACCTCTACACACACCTGTACACACACTAGTGATGGGAATTATGGCTCTTTGAAGGGAGCCGGATCTTATGGCTCCGTTCCTTTCAAAGAGCCGTTCAAAAGAGCCGTTTTTTAAAAGGGGCAGGGTTACTAGGTTTATCTGCGAAATAATCACCAAGATAATGATTGACTGTATTGCCAGACCTAATGTCAATAATCGGCATTGTAAACATGACACAAGGTGGCGCCATATCCATGTCATTCATGTCATTCATGTCAGTGAATGTACTTGAATTTACCCTCTGTATGTGTTAAGTAAATAAAGTTGCCTTGCCTTGAATGAAATTCACGCAACTCTTAATATTAGATAGTGTGTTTTTAAGTGGCGATGGAGATTATTGGTTGACCCTGCTTTAAAGGATATTTTGCCTTTACAAATGATGCGCTTTATCACTGCCTGGGTTTTGGTTGAAGTACATCCAAATGCTGCTGCGTTTTCGCGTTTGGCTCATTTTCCATCCGAAAAACACATCGTCTACCTGTCCTGTACCACTTGGTATGACTTCTCTCTCTCGCGTATTCCGTTAAGACCCACCCCACCTCACTCCTCGTGCTGAAACCTACCAATCAGAGTAGGGGCGGGTCTTCACAGAATACGTTTGGGGAACAAAATCAAGCTTTTTAAAAGGTGAGTGGATTTTGGCAGGCAGTGAGTGCGGACCAACGATTGAACGATAACAAGAACGGCTCTCACCAAGTACGACTCGGTTCCCCTCGTTCGTACCAAAGAGCCGTTCAAAAGAATCGGCTCGTTCGCGACCGACACATCACTAACACACACCTCTACACACACCTCTACACACATCGAATGCCCGATTACCTTTTATTAGTTTTATGAAGGAGATATGTGTGTGTATGTGCTCTGCTCAGCTCAGCTCTGAGTGTTCGGTGTGTTTGTGTCTGTCCGACACCGGCATTTGTTTTCACACACACACACACACACACACACACACACACACACACACACACACACACACACCACACACACACACACACACACACACACACACACACACACCACACACACACACACACACACACACACACACACACACACACACACACACACACACACACACACACACACACACACTGCGCCTTCTCCTCGTTTCCCCAGCATTCACTGATTATCCGTAAATCAATCAAACAAAACCAAAACGTTGATTTATCTGTTTTCCCGTTTTGGTTAAAAAACTGAATAACGTGGTTTTTTGGTTTTCCGAAAAACCAAAAACCAACACGGTTCTTTTTTAAACTTTGTTAATATGTTTTGGATGCATATTGTTCTAGTATTTGTATTTGCCGGCGTGATCAGATCACATGACCTGTTCAAGCCGGTGCCGCATAAAAACAACAGTCCGGACAACATTGCCGTGTGTTTCTGTCGAAAGTACTGGCTTGAAACTATATGCTAGTCTTTGTTTCATGAAAAAAGACCAGTAAACACGGAGATACGATGACATAAAGTTAATACAAATATATTTCAAAAGTATGAAAAATGGAAGCACATATTTTAATATCTTCGCCGTATTTGATCATTTTACGAAACGGAAAATACTGGAAACTGTAGATCCTGCTCAACAGGATGTATTTACCAGGGAGGGGGTGAGGTAATCAGGTAAACGGAGTGATACGTAACGAGGCGAAAAGAGACGAAGAGGGACGGCGGGAACCGAAGAGAGACGGCAGGAAATGGAGAGAGACGAAGATATACGAAGAAAGGCGGCGGGCGGCGGGAGACGAAGAGAGACGGCGGGAGACGAAGAGAGACGGCGGGAGACGAAGAGAGACGGCGGGAGACGAAGAGAGACGGCGGGAGACGGCGGGAGACGAAGAGAGACGGCGGGAGACGAAGAGAGACGACGGCGATTGAAGTAAAGTGACAGACAAACATTGAGAATTTAGATATAGTTAGATAGATTTAGAGTTTTGAAGATTCAACTATGATGAAGAGAACTCTGAACGTGAGTCAAGCTAAGCTTGTTTTTGACATGGAGGAGGAGGAGGAGCCTGTGATGTTGCCCTCTGTTGACAGAAACTGCTTTGAAGCGTGGCACAGATAAAGACAGAAAAAACTGATTTTTGTACATAATGTGTATATATATATATATATATATTTGTATTATATTTATAATAACACTTTTGCCTTATCAGAATGAAATCCAATGTACATTATTTAAGCTTTTAAATGTTTTGTTGTGCCTACTGTGTCACTGTTGACAGAACTTGAGAAATGAGGAAGAAACGCCTATGGATACACCTGTTATTTGTTCATAAAATGTGTATATAGGTTCATGCTACCTCAATCAAACTTTCACATTATCATAGTGACATCCCATGTATATATTTCCAGCTTTCAAATGGTTTCGTTGTGCATGTTTGTGTTACCTATATAAAAAATAATATCATTTTCAAAATCTGTTTTTACATTCTTTTGTGATTTTGGGTCCAAAATGTTCATATAGTATCTCAAAATGAAAAAAATAACTATCAGGTTATATAGGTGAGGTTGCCCTTAAAAAAATAATACCAAACATTGACATGCCAAACATTTCAAAATAAAGGTTGGGAACCCCTGCACTAATGTACCCATGATTCAGATACTTATTCCTGGGTACATGTGTTATTTGTTCACCCTGGTCCTGAATTAAAACATTTCCCACGACTTTAAACACTAATGTACCCATGATTCAGACACTTATTCCTGGGTTAATATTTTATATTTTCCCCCTGGGTGTGTGTGGCCCCATCTGGTGGAACATTTGTGAATTACACTAAAATCCCAAACTTTAATGTTTTTTATCTTAGCGAAATAATGGTTTAATGACCCCAATGTATTGATCATTTATGATTCTGCAGACGTTGTCTACACGTGTATCACAACGGCTTATTTTTAGAGTGATTTGGAAAACTCGTTTAGTAAGGTTTTTTTTTGTCAATATGAGATGCACTGTTTTCATGTCCCATGTACATGTCTGTACATATGGCCTCACGCACTACTAAGGTAGGGGTGTCAAACTCAATTTCATCGCGGGCCACAGTCGCATAAAGGTTGCACTCAAAGGGCCGGTTGTAACTATATAAATATATATATATATAAAATAATTCATTATATTACATTATTGTCTCTGAATTGGATTATTATCGGATAGGATAATAACTTAGTAATTAACTACGTCTGAAAGCAGAAGTCCAGGGCAAATAATTGCAAGTCTCTTCAGTGCGCATGTCACAAAACGAGATGCATTGTGGGACATGTAGTTTATGGGCAACCTGCTTCTGTAAAGTGGCATGTAACCGTATAATAAACGTATTATATTTTTGCAAGCTCTTGCGGGGCCACATAAAATGAAGTCGCGGGCTGGATTTGGCCCCCGGGCCTCGAGTTTGAGACCCCTGATCTAACGCTTCATTTGACCCTCACTCGTTAATGAGACCCTGAGATTATTGAAGTTCCTCGCTTGGGCCGAAACTCCCAGCCAACACGGATGGAGCAATCCACCTCGGCCTCAGACTAGGAGGTGCTCGGCTGAAACTACCCAAATGAGTGCTGTAGGTCTAACACTTGTGCCAAATCAACACAAATGAAGCTCTTTGTAGAGGCTTTAAAGAAGTCTGTGCTAATCATTTTGTGAATTGTGTCTTGTTTCACTACAATGATAATATCCATGATGGTGATCCCAAACCACAACAGCATGGCTGATGTTGGTATTGACTATTACTGCTGCCGAAGTCAAACTGTACTTTGCTCTGACCTGAGAGTCTTCAGTTCACAGTGTGGACTCTCCAGTTCAGCAGACAGCAGCTTCACTCCTGAATCCTGCAGGTCATTGTTACTCAGGTCCAGCTCTCTCAGACTGGAGGACTGGGAGCTGAGGACTGAGGACAGAGCTGCACAGCTTCTCTCTGACAGGTTACAGCCACTCAGCCTAACAAGAACATAATGAACAAAAGAGAAACAACATTTGTGTTGACACTTAATCCCATTGGATAAGGTATGATATGCAAGTGAAAAGTAACATTTCAAAATTTTTACACTGAAAATTCTGAATTAATGGACATTAAGAAATCCTGAGCTGAGAGAGGCGGTTAACGTACCTGGAGCTGATTGTTCAAAGAAATATAAGAGAGGTTTAACCAGGGACCGTCTTTTCAGAACAGCTAATTAAAGGGCAGCGTGAAAGCCCTGTGTAGACGCAGAAATTAGAGATTTTAAGATGTTTAATTTTTGTATTAAATAAAAACGAAACCCTTTTGCAGACGAGCGCTACAAATATATAGAACAGAGGCACTGATTGTCGGTTTACATTGATTCATTTATTTATGTTGGTTGCTAAAACAAAGCTAGCTAAGGCTCTGGCTAAAGTAACGTCAGTTGAATGTAGCTAACCAAAATATGATGCATGCATGTGAACGTGTTGCATTATAAAGATACAGATGTGAGTGATGGTATTCCAACACCACAACAACATCTGATGTTGGTATTAACTTGTATTGCTGGCTAAGTCAATCTGTTCTGTGCTCTGACCTGAGAGTCTTCAGGTCACAGTGTGGACTCTCCAGTCCAGCAGACAGCAGCTTCACTCCTGAATCCTGCAGGTTGTTGTACTCAGGTCCAGCTCTCTCAGACTGGAGGACTGGGAGCTGAGGACTGAGGACAGAGCTCACAGCTTCTCTCTGACAGGTTACAGCCACTCAGCCTGAAGAGACGATGAGGACAACAGTTATTCAGGAGACAGCAGTGTATTAATAACTGATTCTCTAAATCAGGGGTTTTCAAAGTGTGGGAAGGTGAGCCTCCCCTCAGAGAACATAAGAACAGCCCCCCCCCCCCTCCCAATTATTATTGCTATTATTATTATTATTATTGTTGTTGTTGCTATGATGCAGGGGTATTCAATTGCATTTCAAAGAGGTCCAGTAAGAGAAAATGTCATTAAATGCTCTGTTTTCGCTGTCTACCTTTCTCATTTTGAAGAAGCCAGTTGAAATTACTCTGACTGTTTTCTCTTCTTGTCTCGTCTCTGTGTATGTGTGTTTGAATCTATCGTGCTGAGTCCCAGTCTTCTCTGATGTTACACTGCAACCTGCCTGGGAGACAGAGTCCAACCACACACTCTGTATGTCCAACACATGTCCTGCAGCTGCCCAGCTACTCACTGTTTGTAAAAGTAAATAAATAGTATTTTCATTTCAATCATTTACTTTCTTTACCCTGCTTCATAAACAATACTGACATCCCTGTGCTCCTCCGAGTCTGGGGGTCCGGGGATGTGAGGACAGCGCGAGGACACAGGGAGGCTGCTTTTCATAAAGGAAATGGCGGTCAATATTAACAACGTAGGAGCTAAAACGCTTAATAACCTTCATTACGTGTTAAAGAAAGAACATAAGAAAGGTTGACAAAGATGAGGCCGTTAAATGGGCAGCGGAGCCGCTGTGAGTAGAAAGAGAGAGAGAGAGACGCTGAGCTGCACCATGCAGCGATCAGCTGATACGGAGCATAGAGAGAGAGAGCTGCGGTCCGCGGGGCTCGGCCTCCGCCTCCTGTCCCCACAACTCTTATTATTCCCGGGACAATTGTTATTTTTTTTTTTCTTCCAACCCTGCACTGTGCTACACGTCCCGCCCGCCCCGTCTAACAGTACAGAAAGCGGCGAGATGCATTTCCTTAGGAATCGACAAGCAGAAACTAAACTAACATTTATGGGCGAAAAACGTCACTTGTCCGTATGACACGTCAATGGAAAGATGTATTTGTCTGATATTATAAATAACACGTCTCGGACGTGTGCTTTTTCGCACACTGCATGTTGCCGCTCGCATAAAGTTAGCTGAAATTAACCAGCTAGATTTCACTGTTTCTCAATATTTTTTTCTCACGCTGCGCCTCCCTGAAGCTCTCTGGCGCCCCCCAAGGGAGGCGCCTCACACTTTGAAAACCGCTTCTCTAAATCAATTATCTCTGTACTTACAGAGCTTTGTTGGAGGCTTTGACCACTGGCAGCAGCCTCAGAAGAGCCTCCTCTGAAGCAGAGTATTTCTTCAGGTCAAACTCTCCAGATCTTCTCCTGATGACAGTAAGATGAAGACCAGAGCTGACCACTGAGCAGGAGACAGTTTATCTGTGGAGAGACTTCCTGAACTCAGGGACTGTGGATCTGCTCCACTAGAGAACGATCATTCAGTTCATTCAGACAGTGGAACAGGTGATGCTTCTCCTGCAGACAGATCCTCTTCTATCTTCTGCTTGATGTACTGGACTGTTTCCTGGTTGATCTCTGAGCCACTTCCTGTCTGTGTCAGCAGGCCTCGTAGAGTTTCTGATTGGTCTGCAGTGAAAGACCCAGGAAGAAGCGAAGGAACAAGTCCAGGTGTCCGTTTGGACTCTTTAAGGCCTGGTCCACAGCACTCTGGTAGAGATCTGTTAGTTCAGTTTGAATTCAGACTTCTGGGAGGTTGTTGGTTTCTTCTGCCAGCAGGTTGACTCCAGAGTTGATGAAGGTCAGATGGACATGAAAGCAGCCAGAAACTCCTGAACGCTCAGATGCGAAGCAGAACACCTTGTCCCTGGTACAGTCCTCTCTCCTCTCTAAAGACCTGTGTGAACACTCCCGAGTACACTGAGGCTGCTCTGATA
This sequence comes from Trematomus loennbergii, assembly GCA_012861695.1. Classification (NCBI taxonomy): domain Eukaryota; kingdom Metazoa; phylum Chordata; class Actinopteri; order Perciformes; family Nototheniidae; genus Trematomus; species Trematomus loennbergii. The sequence goes on along the minus strand of JAAOOA010001831.1, from coordinate 34,521 downwards.
TCGATGCCACACTCTGTCAGGTCGGACTCATAGAAGATCAGGTTGCCTTTCTGCAGCTGCTCAAAAGCCAGTTTCCCCAGAGACTCCATCATCTTCCTGCTCTCTGGACTCCAGTGTGGATCTGTCTCAGCTCCTCCATCATACTTGATGTTCTTCACTTTGGATTGAACCACCAGGAAGTGGATGTACATCTCAGTCAGGGTTTGGGCAGCTCTCCTCCCTCTCTGGTTTCAACACCTCCTCCAGAACTGAAGCAGAGATCCACAGAGACTGGGATGTGGCACATGATGTGAGGCTTCGTGAGGTCTTGATGTGGGAGCTGATGGTGCCGGCCTGCTCCTGATCTCTGACCTCTTCCTGAAGTACTCCTCCTTCTGTGGGTCAGTGAACCCCGGACCTCTGTCACCATGTCCACACACTCAGAGGGATCTGATTGGCTGCTGCAGGTGTGTGGTTATCCAGAGGCGAGCAGAGGGAAGCAGCTTCCCCTGATGAGGTTTGTCAGCAGCACATCCACTGAGGTGGACTCTGTGACGTCAGTCAGGATCTCAGTGTTGTGGAAGTCCAGAGGAAGTCGACACTCATCCAGACCGTCAAAGATGAACACAACCGGAACTGATCAAACCTGCAGATTCCTGCGTCTCTGGTTTCAGAGAAGAAGTATGAACAAGTTCCACCAAGCTGTACTTGTTCTCTCTCACCACATTCAGCTCTCTGAAGGTGAATGAATATGAACTGGATGTCCTGGTTGGCTTTGCCTTCAGCCCAGTCCAGAGTGAACTTCTGTGTTAAGACTGTTTTCCAATGCCAGCCACGCCCTTTGTCATCACTGCTCTGATTGTGCATCTCTTCCAGGTGAGGCTTTAAAGAGGTCTTCTCGTCTGATGGTTTTTCTGGTCTGTTTGTTTCCTGGATGCTGTTTCAATCTGTCCTGACCTCATGTTCAGCATTGACCTCTGCAGACCCCCCTCTGTGATGTAGAGCTCTGTAGATCTGGTTCAGAAGGGTTGGGCTTCCTGCTTTAGCAATGCCCTCAAACACACACTGGAACCTCTCCTTCAGGTTAGACTTAGTTTACGCTGACAGACTCAGCAAAGGTTTCTGAAAGAACACACAACAAAAAGATCATTAAGTCACACTGTAACTCTGGTTCTCTGAATAAAATATGGATATATGTTGGTCCCTTGAGACATCAGCAGATGAGACATTTATCCAGAGTGTTACATCTCTATAGAAACCCTCTTACTGCGGTGCAGACGGTCAGCCAGCTCCTCCTGCTTCATGCTCCTCAGGAAGTGCAGTGTGATGTTCACAAATGCCTCTCTGCTCCTCCTCTGCTCTTCATCCTCAGCCTCCACCACCTCCTCATCATCACTCTGACCCTCTAAGCCTTCTGGGTCAATCTGAACTCAGAGCCTTCTGGATCTTCTTCAGCTCGCTCTTCACAAAGGTGACGATGTGGTCCTCCAGCAGCTGGAACATCACATGAACAACACAAACTATAAACCATGGATCCAAACATCAGATCCGACAGACTGACTCTCTAAAAGTGCAGCATGGAGATGACTGTGAGCAGAAGAGAGGTCAAGTATCTGTAGTTCATGTACTCACCGTAAATATGGAGTCCAGCTGTGTCTGATGCTGCTGGGCAGACTGACCACCGGGAACCTCCGAGCTCTCCTGGTCCCTCTGTGGAGGAATCATGAAGCATTAGCTCACATTATTTATTATTATTATTCTTTTATTTTGGGCGGTTTTGGCGCAGTGGGTTAGAGAGTTGATCATCAGATCAAGGGGCGCTGGTGAAACCAGTTCGAAACCCCCTCCTTGGGCAAGACACTTCACCCTAATTTGCTCCTGTAGGTATTGTCCACAGTAATGACTCTTACATGTCTAATATGTGTATTGTGTAATCGTAAAGCACTTTGAGCACCTGGAAAAGCGCTCTCATACAAATGTAATGCATTATTATTATGTCTGTCCACACAGAGACACACTCAGGGTAAGGAGGACAGGGAAACAGGCTGGTGGTCCTGTGCGTCAGCGGGAACTTTGCACTACAGGGATACAGTGGAGGAAATAATGATTTGATCCTTAATGAACAGTCTGTAATTGTAATGGTAGGTTTGCTTTACTAATGAGAGACAGATATCAAAAGATATCCAGAAATGTATGCCATATAAGAGACATACATTCATTTGCATATCATTTTGTGAAATAAGTATTTGATCCCTTGCAACCAACACTAATTCTGGCTCGCACAGACCGGTTACATAAGTCCTCTTCCTTTAAGATAGAACTCATAATATCCACTTGTTACCTGTATAAAAGACACCTATCCATAGAATCAATCAATCAATCAATCAATCAATCAGATTCCAACCTCTCCACCATGGGCAAGACTAAAGAGCTGTCTAAGGACCTCAGGGACAAGATTGTAGACCTGCACCAGGCTGGGATCGGCTACAAGACCATCAGAAAGCAGCTTGCTGAGAACGAGACAACTGTTGGTGCCATTATTCAGAAATGGAAGAAACACAAAATGAGCATCAATCACGCTCGCTCTGGGGCTCCACACAAGATCTCGCCCTGTGGGGTATTGATGATCATGAGAGAATCCTGCAGCGCCCGCAAGGTCCCCCTGATCAAGAAGGCACATACATACATACATACAGGCCCGTCTGAAGTTTGACAAGATGAGGTATTTGAAGTGCACTTCAAAGGATCGAGTGGCTCCGTTTTGGAGATGATTGGACAACCTTTGGTTCTTTGATGTTTTTAGGACTGAAGCCTGACAAACAGCTCAAAAACTTGCTCTGATTTGCATGAAATCTGCGGCTATGTATTTGAAGTGTACTGTACACTTTAAAAACTGAAGAACAGGATCTCGGGTATTTGAAACGTACATGACCGAGTCTCCTAATGCATTGAGACAGGGAGGTGACACTTGGACTGAGGAAATCATTTTTGGCTCACCATCAGACTCCCATAAAGTCCCCATTGTCATCCATACAGATGAAATCAAGCAGGGAGTTTCATACAAATACTTGGGTGTAATGATGACCATCTGCTGTCATGGAAGAGCACATTGAATATCTGTGCAAAAGGACAAAACTAAGAATTTATTTCTCCGCGTCTTAGGTCTTTTGGGGTGAGCAGAGAAATTCTCTGTTGTTCTTTACATCTGTGATCATGTCCATTCTACAGTACTGCAACACTACCTGGTACAAATGTTTGACAGCAGCTTTAAAATCAAAACTGCTCCACCTGTTAAAAATCTGCTCAAAGATTGTTGGTCAACCCTCAGAGACTCTATGACTCAGCCTATCATAACAACCTAGTGAGGCTGTCCAACAACATCATCTCTGACCCAAAGCATGTTCTGAACAGTGAATAGAACTGCTACCATCTAATCGGAGTACAGGGTCCCACGATTCAATAAGGTCAGACTGAAGCACTCCTTTGTGCATCAGTCAATCCTCTCAGTAAATACAGAGCTGATCCCAGATCAGATGCACGCTGAAGGCTCTTTGAGCATCTCTCACTGATTGTGCTGTTATGTTAAATGTTTGTTGTTTGTGTTTCATGTATTTGTGTCTGGATATTGTCTATGTTGGTGTGGACATGGAGCTGTTGTACGCAAGACACATTTCAGACTTGGTCTGACTAATAAAGTAATATTGTATCGTATCGTATCGTATCGTAAAAGCTGCCTCAGTGATTTGGTCTGACCCTGGGGACGATGAGTAAACCTGCCCCGATGATCGAGAGCTCTGGGTGGCTCGTTACAGAGCAGCATATTAGACATGTATTCTGGTCCCAATCCATTGAGTGCTTTGTAAGTTAAAAGTAAGATTTTGAAGTGTGTTCTTTCTTTATGGAGCCGTGCAGAGCTTTGAGAGCTGGGGTGATGAGCTTAAATCTTCTGGTTTGGTGAGGACTCTGGTGGCAGCGTTCTGGATGTGTTGCAGCGGTCTGTAAAAACACTGTTGCAGTAATCAGGTCTGCTTCTATCATAAACCGGACTCTTACTATGAGTTACAGCTTACCTCTGATCAGCAGATGGAGGTCGTCCTTTAAAGTTATGAAGTCGTCCTTCGACCAGTCGCGAAGGAAGACGACAGCTGGGAGAGTCTGGTCTCTGCTGCTGGACCCTGAAACAGATGAATGTGCATGTGTGACATGTTTAAAAAGATCAACTAATAGATCATACTTTATATACATGCAGGGTTAACTAAACCCTGATCCAACTCTTCATCAGGATCCTCAGATCGATTGCTTTGTCTCCACCCACATATCTGGAGACTCGCAGTGTTTCAGTTCTCGCTGAGGAAAAACTACTTTAACTCTCGGATGTTTTTGTCCCATTTATCAGATATGTTATGTTGTGTCAAGTCTTGGACCTTCTCAATATAACTATAATGACTGAATGTTATTGAATTACAGTTTCCAGATATTAGAAGAGGCCCATGAGTCTCTTTGCTAATTATCAATGTCTTTGCAATTATCAGCAGATGTACCATGTTAATAATTGGCAAAGGTCAGAGGAGTCCAAGAGAGGTCTTCCTCAGATATAATACAGTTAGAGTCTAAAGTTAGTGTTAAGGAATAATTCTTCTAGATATCTAACCTTTTGCTCTGTGATGTTTTATGATCTACTCTGACGTCTGTTATCTCCTTTAAGGAAAGGCCTTGGTGCCATATGTGTTGTGTACCAGTTTTGACGGTCAACTTGTCTGGCACGAAGGGTAATTGTTGTGAGAACACTGAGGCACTTCTTTATCGGTGTTTGTGGACTCTAGGATGTGAAATCTTTGAGGCCATGAGTGTCGGACGCAGTGGCTCTTATGATCCTAAGTTTAAAATGCTTTTGACTAGTGATTGCTTAAGCAAATCTTTAAGCTGTTTCTGGTTTGATTTTATAGTTTGATAAATGACATTAACTAATGGTTTAAATGATAAAGATAAAAATATTTTGCTATTATGTATCTGTGTTTTATGTGTGTTCATTATTGTACTTATTGACAAAAGATGCTCCAAAACACTGATGAGAGATAATTTTTCCTATTATGATGCCTGTATCAATCATTTGATTGAATGTTTCAATCTTATTCTACTTTGTGATGTAATTGAAGTGTAAGGTGAGACCACACTCGAATCTAAAGACGCCTATTGATTAAGTATTGACCAGAATTATTAGACTAATGTTAAGGTTATCAAAAATGATAAAAAGAGAGGAACTGTTAAGGAAAATTCTTCTAGATATCTAACCTTTTACTCTGACATGTGTTTCTCCTTTAAGGAAAGGCCTTGGTGCCATATGTGTTGTTGTCACCAGTTTGTGACCGGTCAACTTGTCTGGCATGAAGGGTATTGTTGTGAGAACACTGAGGCACTTCTTTATCGGTGTTTGTGGGCTCTAAGATGTGAAATCCTTGAGGCCATGAGCGTCGGACGCAGATGATTCAGTGTTTAGTCTACTCCTTCAGAGATGTTGATTTCTCTCTGTGAACCAGTTAAAAGGTCTAGCATAGAGAGAGGCTCTTCAGAATTGACGTGGCAACTCTACCGTGTGGTCAGAACCTCTGACTCTTTGATTTGTGATGTAATCTCCGGCGAATACTCTGAATAAACCATCAGTGTTTGACATCAAAGCTCCAACTCTCACCGTGTCTCTTCCTGAGTCGGTGACTCCATGCATTACTACACAGAAGTTTCCTCCACAAGTTTACTGCCTCTCCCAGTGTGGACGTTCACAACTAAACACTTTGACATGAGGAGGGGCCGGACAACCCTTTATACAAACTGGTTTTATTCTATCATAACGGACCGCTTACTATGAGTTACAGCTACTTCTGATCAGCAGATGGAGGACGTCCTTTAAAGTCTATGACTTCGTCTTTGACCAGTCGCTCTTAGGGACAGACAGCTGGGAGAGTCTGGTCTCTGCTGCGGACCCTGAAACAGAAACAGATGCAAACATTGGCACGCTGGAGAAAAATGATGAAATATGTTTCATTTAAAGTCATTTTATATAACCATGTAGTGGTATAAATTAGGGGTGTCACGGTTCACAGAATTCACGGTTCGGTACAACAAGAAAAAGCAAAATAAAGTCCAAATGCATAATTCCAAGGTTGTTGTTATTTATTTTTGAACAGTAGTGCAAGTTTCAGTATAAAAATAAGGACTCTAACATTTTGAATAATGAACTGTATTACACAGTTAAAAACAAACCCCAACAGTAGCACACACACTCAGATGCCGTATTATCTATAATGGCTGATGTCAACAAAAAGTTTTCATCAAGCTGTAAAACTAAAAAGAATGTTTGAAAATATTACAAAATAAATAATAAGACAGTGTTTCAAGGCGCATAGCCTATATATGCAATAGCTTCCATTATTTATTTGGTCTCTTGGCTTTCATGTCTATTGGCTCGTTATTGGAGTCCACAGGGAACCAGAAATGTTCCCCACACAGCTGATTTAAAAGAAGCAGGTGGATTCTAGCTCCTGTGTGTTATCTGAAAAAATTATATTCATTTTTCTTCTTCTTGTATTTTGTTTTTGTTTTTCTCTTGTTCTCATTGTTGTTTAAGGGCGGCTGGCAAACAGCTTGTAGGCGCAATACCGCCCCCTGGATTATATATAGTGTAATGGATCTGCCCTGAGTGACAGACTTTTTCCCACTCATAAAAAAAAGGCGTATTCGTCGTGTGACTGCATGTGCCGAACCGTGACGGTTCGGGACGAATACGGATACCGTTACACCTCTAGTATAAATCGATCTGTATTGCCGATGTGTGAACAGACTGTAATTAAAATGTAAAACTTAAACGTTCTCGAGTGTCCTATATCAGCTGCTCTCTATGTAAAGGACTTGTGAAGACGTGAAGTTTATCTACAAAGTGCCTGTCCTCTCTTCAGCTGCCCTACAGCCAGCAGTGTGAAGCTAATGTAAAAAATCTGTCTTATTGGATAACAGCGAGTTCATGCAGACTCCGTCTGATCTGGCCGGTTAAGTGCTGAGCTTTCTGTTTGCAGATTTAAGTTACAGTTAGCTCGCTAATGTTACGTAGCAAAAATACTACCTGAGCTGATAGTTGACTAGCTTACAGTACATCGAAAATAACTAACAGTTGCTTTCTACTAGCCCAGAGCACATGTTAACTGTAAGCTAAGCTAAGGTTAGCTAGCTAGCTGTTGGTTGCTTCCAGGGGTTGTGGGTACTGTAAGCTAGGAAAGGCTAAGCCTTCCCAAATTTTTTGTCACTGCATCCTGTCGAATTAAAATATATGCATAATGTTTGTGTCTTTGACATTAGCGCTGCTATGCAGCCTTGACGGCGTGCAAGCGCCTGCACAGGCTGTTTGTGTCAAGCGGCTTGTGATCATCACATCACGACAGCGAAGCCTCGAAAATGGATATAATAATAATAATAATTATATTTATATAGCGCTTTTCTACAACTCAAAGACGCTTTACAGTATGGAGGGAGGGACAAACTAGGACAGGCAAAAACAAAAAACATAACAAATAAATAAACAGAAAAGGCAGTCAAGGAAGTTGATTGAGGGGGGGGCTTATGGATAGACAGAGTTGAAGAGATGGGGTTTGAGGCGGGACTGAAAGACTGTGAGGGACTCGGAATCACGAAGATCTTGGGGAGGGAATTCCAGAGCCTAGGGCTGCGTCTCAGGTCTGTTATTTTCATTTCCTCGCTCCTCGCTCCTCGGTCTCACCGGAAGTTGATTTGTCTGCGCATCTGAGTAGCGTCCCATGGCGCTATTTCTGCCGGAGGAGCGAGGAGCGGGAGCGAGGAGCGAGGAGCGATAATGGAGGAGCGATAATGGAGGAGCGATAACCGAGGTGCAGGTCTCCTTGAAAAAGAGATCTATGATCTCAATGGGACCATCTGGTTAAATAAAGGTTTGAAATGAACCACCAGACCATCCTCGATGAAATCCTCAGATACTCGCCCCGCCCCCTTACTGTGTATCGCTCACTGATTGGACGATGCAGCGCACTGATCTGATGCTTCTTGACATGAGAGCAGTTTCCCAGCGGAGTGAAGAAAACACATGAAACTCACGGGACTCACTCCTCAGTTCATACTGTGTTCTGTTTCAATGAATGCATCATTCAGTTACAAATATGTGATTTATCTGAACAACAAAGTGGACAAAAATTATTTTATTCATTTATTGGAAACATTTTCATGATCGCTTTTTCGTTTATACATTTTAAGAATGGCGTTTATCTTTTTGAGATGAGTTCTTATTTAATGTATTTGGGTCTACAACAGATGATACAAATGTTTGTGTCAGTAAATGTGTACTAACAGAGGCGGGGGTGTTTGTGAAAACAACGGGGACAGAGCTGCTGTCAGACGATCAGCTGTGCAGCGCCATCACAAACGGACGTGGCTTCACGTGACGCTCCGGAGGAAAGGACGTCCCATTGCTCTTAAAACTCATTTCCTGCTTCTCGTGGTTTCCTGCGTCTCTCCATGCTTCCTGGTGGGAGGGACTAGACGCAGGGAAACGACGCAAGTGAGGGACGCAAGGAATCCATTTAACCGACCTGAGATGCAGCCTAGGAGCTGCCACTGAGAAGGCTCTAAGGGAGATGAAGTGGGATCGTTCAGTGAGGTAGGACTGGAGCCATCTGAGTGCAGTACCTTGAGTCCTGAGGGCAAATGTATCATGCTGAGTGAACCCACTGCCCATTACAACAAATTAAGACGAGTTACAAAACTTCAACTTTAAATAATACTTGTAAACTCTGAATAATCCGTTGCATTAAATTGATAACATGCGTCAGCCTCGGCATTGTATGTACACGCATGCGGACAATGCAAATTAATCATCTAACGTTAGTCTCTGTCTCAGACGGTCTGTCGCCACCATTTTTGATGCATATTTCATATTTAACGTTAGTTAGTTTTAGGGAAATCTTTAGCATGTTAGCGAGCTAGCTAGCCAGCCGCGGGTTGGAAATTAAGAGCTGCCCGAGTGAAATAGCGAGTATTTGAAGTAGGGTTGAGACTAAAACTCGGCTGAAATTAGTATCCGGTACGGATAATCTACTTTTTACAAGTAAAATTATTTTTTACGAGAAAAAGTTGGGAGGCAGAGTTTCGTAACATCGTGGTACCGCCGCGGCAAAATGAATATAATTCAAATGGGCCCACTTTGAATAAATAAAACATATAGCTGCACTCTAAAAAGAGTTAAAGGTCCCATGTCATGCTTTTCCGGTTATTACCCGTCCCCTTGTGTGTTATGTAGCTTTCTATGCATGTTAAACAGTCTGCAAAGTCACACACCCTAAAGTACACCCTGTAGGGAGTAAACTCTGGCACAGAAAAGACGTGTCTATGCTGCCCCAGAACGCCTCGTTGGAGATTTTCTTTTTCCATTGTTTTCTTCCGGGAACCAAGTGACCAGTGACGTGCGGTGAGGTTCATGGCTGGTGAGGCACTGACTCACTGAGTCAGATTTACAAATATTATATTTTGACCTTAATCGAAATATTCCGTTATTTTCAAAAGCTTTTTTAGTCTGATGCTTCGATTCATTTTAAACAGACCGTTCAACAAAAGGATACCCAAAATCTAAATATTGGATTGTTCTTCTTAGTAAGATCCCATTTTCATTAGAAATGTGGTCTTACCTTGACTTGAAGATGAAGTCCATGCTATCCTTCTGGACAACAATCTCTATTACTGTTTTGTAAAAGTCTCCTTATCTTCCTGTAGTTTCAAAAGTCTAGTTTGTTGTTTGCGTCTACCGTCTCTGCGTAGAATAACAGTAGCAACAAGAACCTGTGGGCTCACGTGCGCCCCTTCAGTGCGGCAGAGGTTATGGCTGCCTCCCTGGTGCTTTTTTCATTGCCGTTGTACGATGAGACCAGCGAGCCTAAATATCATATATACGTGAAATAAGTTATTTAGAGACTATGGATGGCGAGGATAAATGTAATAAAGGGATCTACAAACATTACATTGGTGACCTACAGTGAGATGGGAACAGGCATGCGCTTAGGGCCCGCTTTCCAGCCAGTTTCTGTGGGGTGACGCATTCTGAGGTGAGGCAGAGCTCATCTGTGCCTCACCTCACCCACAGTAACTGGCTTGAGCGCGCTCACAAAATAAGTGCCCGCGCTAAATTAGTGCCCGTGCTCCAGCAAGTTACTGTGGGCTTACGAGAGGCAGAGCTCGTCCCTGCCTCACTCCTCATCGCTCCCGTAGCGGAGCTCGGCAAATTAGCCGAGTTTGACTATAAAAAGCGATTGGAATCAAACAGAAATCACACTTACAACACAGATCAGTGGAGACATTTTATTATTATTACTATTTAGTTTTTCGTTAGTTGTTTTTCCGTTACATTGGAGTATGACAGGTGAGGCTCTGCCTCCCTTGCCTCCCCTGACTGCACGTCGCTGCAAGTGACGTAACGACGATCCAAATGGCCCAATCCCCGGAGCTCCTCACACACACACACTCAGCCTATTTTTCTCAGCTGCAACTCCACGGATTTCTCAGCCTGGACTCGGCCTGAGACAGCGGGACGCAGCGAGGCCGGGCCGGGCCGGGCCGGGCCGGGCCGGGCCGGGCCTCGCTGCGTCCCGCTGTCTCAGGCCGTGTCCCGCCGTCCCGCAGACCCCACGCAGCAACCAGGAAAAGACACCAGTAACCCAGCTCACACTGTCACACAGCAGCGAGCCGCACAACGTCCCCAACACGAGCTCCAACAAGCCGTTTAGGACAGAGAGTGAATACACATACTATACAGAGATGCTGTATGAGAAACCAATGTGAGTTTGGAACATTGCACAATGTAAATCTATTCTAGTAGACCTCAACTATGGAATTATGATCAGTAGAAATGGCCATGTCATGGGACCTTTAACTGATTGAGTTATGATGAAGATCGTCAGCTGTCTTCCTCTTCTGTGTTTTTCCTCCAATACGTAAAGGATGCAGCACCAACTTCTCTCCACATATCAAACATACCACATACCACACATAACCACACATAACATACGTTTTCTTACCCCCCATCAGCAGATTGAGGCTCCATTGAGCGGTCACTCTTTGAGGACAAACAGCAGGTCTCAGGTCCAGGTCCAGGTCCAGGTCCAGATGCAGGTCCAGGTCCAGTTCCAGGTCCAGGTCTTTGTACTTATACTCCACTACAGTTCAGAGGTAAATGGTGTACTTATACTCCACTACATTTATGTAATACTTTAGTTACTTTACAGATCTGGATTACGATTAGTCACTTCTACTGCACTACAGAGGTACATGGTGTACTTCTACTACAGATCAGAGCCCCCCCGGAATCCCCCTGAGGGCACAGAGAGACGCCTAATGCTGCTGTGTACTTCTACTGCACTACAGAGGTACATGGTGTAACTTTACTCCACTACATGTATTTAATACCTTTAGTTACTTTACAGATGTGGATGAATGATGTGAATATAATCAAGTGTTAAATCAGACTTTAGTTCCACCTGGAGTAAATCCACAAGCTACCCTGCAGTATACAAAGTCATTCAAACTAGCTGCACCTTTACCAGCTTTGAGAACACTTTCATGATCAATCATTATAAAACATATCATATATATTATTCTGAAATGGACCAATCTGCACAATGACTACTTTTACTGTCGCTACTTTCACTATATTTGATGAGAATACTTTTCTACTTTTACAGTTCTTTGTATCACAACTTCTGTTTCCAATATTTATAAATGTTACCCTTTATTATTAATCTAGTTTAATGGCATGCTCTTGTACTCCTATCTCTGTTTACTATAGTTTTTAATGTGTTTTATTAAACAGTGTTCCTGTGAATGAGGCTGAGGGGATGTGTCGCCCTCTGGTGGTAGAGGGAGGAACTTTCTCTTTATTTAATCCTGTATAATGTATTTTCACATTATGGGTTTCTTTAATTACTAATGTTTAAATGTCTCAGTGAATATGGCGCGACACACACACACACACACACACACACACACACACACACACACACACACACACACACACACACACACACACACACACACACACGATACAGTAGTATGGACAGCAAGTCATCAGATGAAATAGAGGGTCTCTGTGTGGAGTTATTATCTGAGTAATGATTGATAATAATAATAATAATAATTATAGTTATTGTGTACAGGTTCAGCTGAGGTAAAAACAGGAAGAGGGTTAAAGTCTGTCTCTGAATTTACTCTAAAGTCTGAAGTAACTAAAGTCACAAAGAGTTGTTCTTATTCTCTGAGCAATGATTGATAAGAGTTGTCTCTAAAAGCTCTAAAGTCACAAAGAGTTACAAACCTTAGAGAGAAGAAGAAGGTGCGACACGAGGAGCACGAAGTGAAACTTAACAGCAAACAGGAAGCACTTCAAAACGAGGGGATGTGTCGCCCTCTGGTGGCAGAGGGAGGAACTTTCCTCATTTATTCCTGTATGTATTTTCACATTATTGTTTTCTTTAATTACTAATGTTTACATTTCCACATATATTATTTATTTTTAATTTTAGTATTTAAACATTGTCACTGTAGGCCGTTGGGCTACCTACTGTAATGATTTAGGCCACTTTTAATGGACTTTTACCCGTCTTTTCCCCTGTTTTTAGTGGGTTTTGCATGGTTATCGCTCGCTTCGCGAGCGACTAAATTGATCGTAACGATATTAATTATGCGAGTTGCACTCACGTGGGCTTCGCCCACGTGAGTGGGCTCGCGCGGACTATCTGCCGTTACTATTTCCGAACCTTTTCTGTGCTTTTGCCGGTCGTTTTCCCTGTTTTTATGTGTTTTTCGCAGGTTTATCGGTCGCTGCGCGACCGATTTCAATAGGGTCTTCGCCGACCTATGGTCTCAGACCCTAATTAAAGCTGCAAGCAGCGTTGAGCGGGTCTTCGACGCTCCGCAGGCTGTTGTCCGCACGTCGAGGTGTAGGTGTCTCGAGGACTCGGCCGTTGGCAAACGTGGGAAGTTTCAGGCTGATCGGACAACGTACATGGGAGTTACAGCAGTATCATAAACATTGTGTTTGATGGCGAGTGATCCGTCGCCATGGCAACATAATTTGATGACACCCCATACGCTTAGATGTGTTGAGAGCTGCATCGTGATCAAACCTGTAAAGTTGTGTGCCGTTTGGAGCATGTTGACTGGAGTTATGAGAAAACCGTGTTTCACGGCGACCATTTTGTTACCATAGCAACGACATTTGACGAAATCTAAAAACTGACACATATATGTGTCGAGGGCTTGACGGTTAACACATGTGAAATTTGAACCCTTTTTTTTTACCATTTACAGAGGAGTTAGAGCAATATCGTGCTTAACGGCGAGGGATGCGTTGCCATGGAAACGGCATACGGTGAGATCTCAGATTTCACGTAGAGCTGTTGAGGGCCGGACCATTAACTGTCATCTTAAGTCTGGTGCCGTTTGGACCATTTTCCAATGACTTAAGACAACATTGTGTTTTATGGCGAAGGATGCGTTGCCATGGAAACGGCATATGATGACATCCCATAATTGGCATAGTGCTGTTGAGGGGCGGACTAGTAGCCGTCATCTGAAGTCTGGTGCAGTTTGGACCATTTTCCATTGACTTAAGACAACATTGTGTTTTACGGTGTGGATGCGTTGCCATGGAAACGGCATACGATGAGATCTCAGATTTCACGTAGAGCTGTTGAGGGCCGGACCATTAACTGTCATCTGAAGTCTGGTGCAGTTTGGAAGCTTTTCCATTGAATTAAGACAACATCGTGTTTTATGGCGAAGGATGCGTTGCCATGGAAACGGCATACGGTGAGATCTCAAATTTCGCATAGAGCTGTTGAGTCATGGACCAGTAATATAAAAGTGAAGATTGGGGGACGATGGGACCGTGTCCATTGGATTTACAGCGACACCGTGTTTTTATGGCGAGTGATGCGTTGCCATGGAAACGGCATATGATGACATCTCAGATTTCGCGTAGAGCTGTTGAGTCATGGACCAGTGATATAAAAGTGAAGACTGGGGGACGATCGGACCGTGTCGATTGGATTTACAGCGACATCGTGTTTTATGGCGTGGAATGCGTTGCCATGGAAACGGCATACGGTGAGATCTCAGAGTTCATGTAGAGCTGTTGAGTCATGGACCAGTGATATAAAAGTGAAGATTGGGGACGATGGGACCGTGTCCATTGGATTTACAGCGACACCGTGTTTTATGGCGAGGAATGCGTTGCCATGGAACGGCATACGGTGAGATCTCAGATTTCACGTAGAGCTGTTGAGGGCCGGACCATTAACTGTCATCTGAAGTCTGGTGCAGTTTGGAGCATTTTCCATTGACTTAAGACAACATTGTGAAGTTTGGTGGCGTTCTGAGCATGTCAGTTTGAGTGATGACATCATCGTATTCCATGGCGGTTGATGGGCCTAGCATCGAGCGAACGCGAACTTTGGCGCCAAATAACGGCTGCGCCGTGCGAAAGAAAAAAACTTCCGTGATAACTTTTAATTGCCCATGTCTCGAGATGCTACTCGACGAATTTGGAGTCGTACGGATAAAGTCCCTGGGAGAAGATAGATTTGCGCGGAGGACGAAAAACGCGATAAATGGCGTTTTTTGACGCCTTTTTCGACGCCAAATTCAAAATGGCCGACTTCCTGTACGTTATTTTATACCCCTCCAAGAGGCTTTTTTGTTTGTCTCCGCACCCTAGATATGCGTAGCGAGTTTCGTTCGTTTACGTGAAAGTTAAAGTAGGGGAGTTAACGTTAAAAACGGAAGTGGGCGTGGCCTACGCAATTTTTGACGTAAAGTTCCGGGACCAATTAAATATCAAAATTTTGCGCACTTCTGACGCGTGTGCGAAATTTGGTGAGTTTTCACATATGTGGCGGGGGTCAAAAGTGCGCGCGATGTTCTAAAATAATAATAATTAAAGCTGCAAGCAGCGTTGAGCGGGTCTTCGACGCTCCGCAGGCTGTTGTCCGCACGTCGAGGTGTGTAGGTGTCTCGAGGACTCGGCCGTTGGCAAACGTGGGAAGTTTCAGGCCGATCGGACAACGTAAATGGGAGTTACAGCAGTATCATACAGTAAACATTGTGTTTGATGGCGAGTGATCTACTGCCATGGCAACGGAATTTGATGACACCCCATAATACGCCTAGATGTGTTGAGGGCTGCATCGTTATCAAACCTGTGAAGTTTTGGGCCGTTTGGAGCATGTTAACTGGAGTTATGTTTTTTGGCGAGGGATACGTTGTCATGGCAACAGCTTTTGAGGAAAACTCACTATTGTTATTGAGGTGTTGAGGGCCGGACCATTAACTGTCATCTGAAGTCTGGTGCAGTTTGGACCATTTTCCATTGAATTAAGACAACACTGTGTTTCATGGCGAGGGATCTGTCGCCATGGAAACAGAATTTGATGACACCCCATAATACGCCTAGATGTGTTGAGGGCTGCATCGGTATCAAACCTGTGAAGTTTTGGGCCGTTTGGAGCATGTTAACTGGAGTTATGAGAAAACCGTGTTTCACGGCGACCATTTTGTTACCATAGCAACGACATTTGACTAAATCTCAAAACTGACACAAATATGTCTTTAGGGCTGTACACATGTGAAGTTTGGGGCCGTTTGGAGCATGTGAAATTGAGTTATGTGGAGTTAAATGAATACACTGTTCAAATTGAAAGCTGCTTTATTCTGAAAACCGGATGTTCACACACTCGACTTCCGGTTTTCGCAGTCAACTTCAGGTTAGCATTAGCAGTTTCCCAGCGGAGTGAAGAAAACACATGAAACTCACGGGACTCACTCCTCAGTTTATACTGTGTTTTGTTTCAATTAATGCATCATTCAGTTACAAATATGTGATATATCTGAACAACTAAGTGGACAAAAATTATTTTATTGGAAACATTTTCATGATCACTTTTTCGTTTTACATTTTAATTTATTGTCATTTCCATTCAGTCAGTCATTAAGTGCTATTTAACATGTTAATGTGCTACATATCCACACAAACAACGTGTGCAATCCAATGATTAATGAATGTTAATCTAACTGGGTTTTGATAGATTACATATGTCTTTTTCTTCTCTGAATTATTTTATTTCTATTGTGCACTCTAATCAATATTAATCCAACTATTGTTCGTTTATACATTTTAAGAATGGCGTTCATCTTTTTTGAGAATGAGTTCTTATTTTATTTAATGTATTTGGGTCTACAACAGATGATACAAATGTTTGTGTCAGTAATGTGTACTAACAGAGGCCGGGGTGTTTGTGAAAATAACGGGGACAGAACTGCTGTCAGACGAACAGCTGTGCGGCGTCATCACAAACGGACGTCGCTTCACGTGACGCTCCGGAGGAAAGGACGTCCCATTGCTCTTAAAACTAATTTCCCTGCTTCTTGTGGTTTCCTTGCGTCTCTCCATGCTTCCCTGGTGTGAGGGACTAAACGCAGGGAAACCACGCAAGAGAGGGACGCAAGGATTCCATTTAATCGACCTGAGAAGGACCCCAACTCAGTGAAAGCACCGCCTGATGACCAATCAGAGCTCAGTGTGCAGAGTGTAAAGCTATCAAGTCATATTACAGGATAAAATAAATACAGTTTAAACTGCTGTAGGCTATGCAGGAAAAGAGGTCCGGCAAAAGATCACCGACTGTGTGAACATGAAACAAAATAGAATATCACTGCCCATCTTCAGAGCAATCTGAATATTATTACATTTGCAGCAAGCAAGCTTACTTAAATATCTGCCACAAGATAAGTAACCGGAGCAAAGCAACTCAGAGCATTGCGTAGAGTCTGCGACACTGTGCAGACGTGTCGCACTTATCATTCACATCACATCATATCATATATTTCCTATCTGTATCAGATTCTCGAGCCGTTTCTGGTCGTGCACACTTACATTGTCACATACTGTATGCCAAAGTATGAACTGCAACACATTAAGTTGACGTTAACACGTAATTAAAGTCAGATCCATTCAAACCTGTTAATGTATGCATTCAAACACTCGGTCATTTTGTACCAGCTGTTATATTTTCACCTTGCAGCTATGCTGCTTTTACTCTGGATTATGTGTTAAAATCATGGATGTTTAAAGTTTATCTTCTTCATATTTGTCTAACATACATGATAGTTTACTTCATTCATGAAGTATAATGCTGCGCTGTCAGTAGTACGCTTCTCCAGGTTTGTGATTGGTCAAATGTTGCTAACGTAAAAGCGCTCAGAGAAATGTACCGATCAGGCTAACGTTGTATCTGCTCCGTCCACACTCACAAGAACATGATACAGACACAGATACAACAGCGACTGTATTCACCATGACACAGACAGTCTGTGTTTTGTTCATGTTTAACTTTTGTCCAGTTTCTGAACAGATATGAGGAGCTCTGTGTGCTAACAGCTGATAGTTTTCTGATTCAACGTAGGTGACGGCAGGCTGAGATCCTCATCGCTGATTGGCTACCGCGAGAACGCGTCTCACACGCACACACACACACACACACATCGTTTTTTTACTGTAAATATTAACTATTTCTATTGGAAGGCAAACAAAAAATGTAACAGGAGAGCTCTGATTGGTCGCTAATTTTTTTAAATGTGATATTAATAAATGCATAACATTGCTAACCCAGCAAGCAGTTGATATTCAAATGTAAATATTATATATTTCGATTTTTGTAAGTCATTCAACTATGAACAATTAAATATATTTCAAGGTATACTATATTCAGGGTTCCTGCAGGTTTCGCCTACTCAAATTTAAGACCTTTTTAAGACCACTGAATAGAATTTAAGACCTATTTCACGGCAAGAAAGTATGAAGGAAAATTGCTATGAAAGAAGAAATACGTCCCATAATTACTTACAAAGTAAATGTAAAGGCATAACAGTACAGCACTGTGTTAGCGTGTTAGACAAAAAGTGTATGTGTGTGTGTCTGTGTGTTAGGGGTGTGCAATTAATCATATTTTAATCGCAATTACGATTTTGGCCTGCCACAATTACGAAATTATTTTGCTTTGCTAGGTTGTGACAGTGCACTACAACATATTTGATCTAATTAATTTTAGTCTAATTTATTTTTATTTATCATATTAATAGCTTGTGGAAGTGCGCTCCAAAATATTTGTTGATCTTGTTTATTGGTATTTTTATTATTTGATATTATTTATTTAAATGTATAATTTATTTAATTTATTTTTGTATTGGTTTTGCAGTTGAATTATAGGTTCAGGGTAATCAACAGTTAAAAAGATACTGTTCAAATTATTATTTGTTTTAAATAATTAACACATTAGCAAAACAAACGCTAATTTATTTTTCAAAAGGTGCAGCGGGCTTCAAACACGTTCCCCTCCACTGGTTTCAACCAAGCACTAAATTCGATGTTTTCCAACCAAATACGGTTGAACTTACACTTCCCCATATTTATTTGCAAGTAGATTTGAAGATACATGAGTTTCTGACTGCCGCTAGCTGAAGCTTGCTTGCTAGGTTACTAGCTGGGTGTTCTCCAATAAGGGGCCGGGGGAAACAAAGTTAGTGATTACTGGTTCCATGTTGATTTATTTCAATACAGATTGTTGGGGGAACTGAAAGGCTCTTACCGTACTGGTTACTTTGCAGCCCGGACATTTCCCCCAAAACACATTTAGACGCTATCGCAACACAGAAGTACCTTTCAAATCCCATCATTTTTAAGACCTTCTAAATCATATTTAAGACCTTTCTTATTTTTTTGGTCATATTTAAGACCTTTTTAAGGCCTTAAATTCAGATTATAAAATGTAAGACTTTTTAAGACCCCGCGGGAACCCTGTATATTTCTATAGCAAAAAGTCATTGAATCAACATTGAGATATTGTCACGCTGAAGATTTCAATCAACATTGATGTCAGACATTGAAAATGAACTAACATAAAAAGAGCCATTATTTATTCAGTTGATTATTACGATTTAATTCAATTATATGAACATTTTGTACATTTTTTGTCTACTTTAGCACACAAAACATTCTCTCTTTTAAAGGTCTTATCATATGCTTTTCTGGTTATTACCCATCCCCTTGTGTGTTATGTAGGTTTCTCTGCATGTAAACGGTCTGCAGAGTCACAAACCCTCAAAGTACACCCTGTAGCGAGTAAAACTCTAACACAGAAAACACCTGTCTATGCAGCGCTGTATGGAAGCTGTCAGCCGACTCGCCCAGCCCAGCTGTGTGTGTGTGTGCTCAGGCTGAGTTCCTCTGTGTCTCGCTGTCTCGCAGACCCCATGCCATCATCATGTTCTGTTTAAAGCAGCTTTGCTAGACGTTGATAACATGCATTCTTCACATGCTGAATATATGGATTTGAAAAAATGCACGTTTTGCAACATAACACAAGTTAAGGACATTTCTTGACATAATAAACATCTAGCAAAGCTGCTTTAAACAGAAAATGACGATGGCCTTTGAACACAGATTCTGAGGATGGTTTCTGCTTCTGCTTTTATCCATCAGGTCAAAATAGGATTCACACACCTGGCATCATTGTGATATATCAGGCCTCAGCCACTTCAGCACATCACAATCAAAGAATTTAAGAATAAACAAATATAACAATTACAATCCAGTGCCTCTTGTCAACTGGCAACTCACAATTCCACACATTTCAATTTCACAGGCAAATGGGACTTCATGCTTAAAATGACTGCATGTGCAAGTACATACATTAAGTTTTACCTGATCACTAACAATGAACTTGAACAGTAGAAATACTGGATATGCCCCTCTTTTGAACTGGCAACTTACACATCCACACATTCTTTGATTCTCTATTTCAGAAGGGAACTTATATGCTTCAAATGAAATGAATGCTGTGAGGTTTTACATGAGCACTAACCACAATGCACTAGAACAGGCGAAACATAGGTTAAAGTCATGTCTGGCTTCCCCATTAACATTCACAGCAAAAGCTTTGTTTTCCGAGAGCTTATGCGCTGCGAGCGTCGAGAGCCAAGCTCTTAAAAGATAGTCTGAATGGCTTCAAAGGTATACCTCATCTCCTTTGGAAAATCCATGTTCATTGCATAAAGTAGGCCAAAGAGGTATGCAAAGGCAGTAGAGAGGTCTGGTAGGTCATGCAGTACAATGGTCCCTTCCAACACAACAGCCACGTCTCGCACATTTGGCGATATGGCGGCATCATCATCTTCAATGACGGTGAGGAGGCCACAGACACACCTCTGAGCAATCGTTCTTCATGGTCAGTGTCCTGAGGAAAAGTAAAATATGCATGAATGAGTGCTCTGGAAAACTAAACAACAAAATACATATCCACTGATTCTAACTTTAGCACCAATCTACTGAGTCTTACCATTCAGCTTGTGGAAGTTATAATTGCAACTCAACAGCACGGCATCTCTGGGCTCAAAATTAAATCTTACACAAAGTGTATTGTGCATAAAATGATTAGCATAAGCTATGAGGTCATAACATGTTTAAGCTACATTGAGCAATATTAATTGTATTGTGTAAGTTTATTTCCTACAGTTAGTATTACTTACCAAACACTCCAGAAGAAACTTGGTTGTGTCATCTCGGACAAAAATGGGCAGGCCTCTCAGTGCTGCTGTCTTTGGGTGAGACACAATGTCGGATGTCTAAGGAGTACCCAGTGGAAACACACAAACATATCAATTAGTTTAGTGCCGTAGTGAATTTATACAAAATGTGACGTTCTGAGGAGGATAAAGAACAGGTCAGATCCCAGTAACATGCTTCAGTAAAAGACTGGCAAAATAAAACAAAACAAAAACTGCAATCCTGCGGACAATTCTACAAATTAAAAATACTGTTACAGTTCTCAAATTCCACCAACTAAAAACACCAAGCAATGACTTTTAACAATCCATTTTTACTGAAGCCTTTCCATCAAAGCGTTTTTGCTCCTACAAATGTTAGGCAAAGGAGCATTTCATATTTTCAAACGGGGGGAAAGGGCTTTGGTGGACCCGGCTCCGGCCATTTTCCCCTCAACTTTTGCATGCTCTTAGATTGAGGCACTTCACTCACTTGTTCATCACATTTTTCCAAGAAGTCTTCCATCTTCTGTCCAAAAGCTCCCTTCCTAGCCCGGTACAGTTTCAGCAGGCAAGGCACATGTTTGTCAAAGGCTGCACCGAACGTCCCCAGGAGGTCTTTGCTGATCTGATGAAATTCTTCAGATATCTGAAAAACAGAAATTACAAAACAATGTAATTTGATTGAAACCACAATGTCATGTTTTTTTCTGTGCAGCAAATTCCTGGGTAGCCGTCTTGTTCAAAGTCTGCACCATCTTAGGGGATAGTTTGGATGTTTTGAATTGAAAAAAAAACTGGTATTACAATTTTGGGGACTGATTGGAAAGTGGGGCGTAGTGTGTTGGAGGGGCCTGTAGTGGAGTGGTAGGGCAGGGTATAGTATAGTTAAGCCAATTAACTGACATACACAGTCAGTGTGAATACAGGGCCAGTTCGCACCTTTTCCGTGACAAAGGCGACAATGTTTTAGAAGAGTCTCTTGATTGGAGCCTGCACTGCATGTGATCCACCCCTGAAACACAAGAGAAACATATAGGACATTCAGTTCAGAAGATATCATTTTTTAAACTTTTAATTCGTTAGTTTTCATCCTTTCCTTATATACTTAGTAGGACTTAACAAAAAAACGATTTAAAACTCAGTTAATGGGGTTAATTTTTAAATTGCTTCAGTTTATTATCGTAACAGATCAAAACGTTCGGATTCATTTTACAATAAATCAATAAATGGTATTCTTCTACAAACAAAAAACAAAACAATTAATACATTTAAACAAACCACTAATAGTATATTAACTACTTAATTCAAAATTAACATTCACTTTAGATAATAACACCGGTATAATAAACGTAGCGCTCTCTTTTCCTCTCTCTCCCTCTCCTGACAGCCCGTCAGTATCTCATGCAGCTCGCTACTCTAGTAATGAGTTACCCCGACAGTGAAGAATAAACATATGTATAACTAGTTTAGCTAGTTCCAGAGGTAGATAAAATAGCTAAGTGTGTTTGGTCTAACTAACGTGTGTTTTGCTCGCTCACCGGTCCGTCAGCGGCTGAGCTTTAGGTTTGCACGGAGCTGCGTGACCAATAAGTGTTGCTTGGCAACGGGGTGTGGCCGCAAAGTATATAGTATATATTTTTTCTCTCTCTCTTAATTCCCAAGCCCCAAAATTCACTCGATGATTAATATACCCGTTTTAGGAAAAGTCACGAAGTTTGAGATGTGTTTTACCCTCAACTAAACAACAAGACCTGTAACACAACAATGTCAGAGTCACCGGCTGCCGGCTACCCCAATAAACAGACGTTAATAACCGGTGTAACGGCGGAACAACAATGCCGCCCCCCCCCCATTCCGTGTATCGTCACATACACACAAGTTCTGTATAAAACGTATGAACATGGCTCACAGCGAAAATGTAAAACACATACATTAACGCCATGGTCTACATGCGCTTGTAGTCGCCGCCATGTTTCGACGGGGGAAATGTATTCAAGGCTGGCCTGTAAAAATACAAGTCACGGCTAAGTTTCAACACAGCGGCAACGTTGTCATATTCCAATCAATGCTGTGTGTAAAGTTATAGCGTTATATGTCTGGCTCGGTTCACTATAACACCGGTCGTCTCACCATAAATGCATTATAAACGCCTTCAGGTGCTTGAACATAAATTCAACGCGATCTGTAGCTAAGCTAGCAAACCTAACTGTGGTATCTATCTTTTGGTTTAAATAGTACAGTGCACTTTACTGTTAACATTCCTTGTTAGGTAAAACACACACTTACCCGATTAGGCAAACGAGGTAGACAAATGTCCCAAGAATCCCGAACTTCACACCGATGTGTGTCTGAGAAATTCACTCAACGACGGGACCCTGCAGAAAAACCCCGTAGACGAAAGCAATGCGCATGCGCGCAGCCGCTGTGACTCTGCACAGCAAGCAGTTGACATTCAAATGTAAATATTAACTATTCTGATTGGAGGGGAGAAATACATATTTGAAAGAAGGAGAACTCTGATTGGTCGCTCATTTCATATATTATGCCTGTTCAACTTTTACTGGTTCTCTCTGCAATTTGTCTGAGGTGAGTGGACATTCTTATAAATTCACTGTGAATCTGGTTAAAATAAGGGCAGATTTATGTCATTTATTAACAAGCAGGTTAAATGCTTCAATAGCTTAAATAAAGTAATGTTTGAAGTCATTCAACTATGAACAATTAAATATATTTCAAGGCATACTTTATTTATTCAAGGTTGGAAGAAGTAATCTGATCCTTTACTTTAGAACAAATACTCATTAGCACATTTCTTTGCTAAATATACTTCAAGTATCAAAAGTTTCATGTAGATCTGCAATAAAAATATTTTTGGGGTATGGGGGGGTCTGGGATCCGGAGTAATCCCGGCGGGCGGGAGCTGTTATGTGCCATCATGACACGTATGGTGTATATATATTATAATGCAGCGCGATCTGTGTGCTCCCTGCCTGTCGGCTCTGCTGATCGATGTATAATAAGGCTCTGCTGCCGTGATGTGCACTGAAAAGTGTTTCTGTCGCAATATTATCGTTGTCGAGCTAGCTAACTAGCATACATTGTCACTATCTGCTAACGTTAGCTTTAGCCTTCGTTTTCTAATAGTTTTTTTCATAGGCTATACACGGAGGTGGTATAAGCAGGCTATAGATCTTGTACTTGAGTAAAAGTAGAAGTACTCAGATCTTGTACTTGAGTAAAAGTAGAAGCACTCAGATCTTGTACTTGATTAAAAGTACTCAGATATTGTACTTGAGTAGTGGGGGGGGGGAGGGGTGCAGAGCTTCGTGACCGCGGAGCGTGTGAACGTTGTGATCAGCTGTTTTAGAGACCGACTCTGCTTTGTGACACAAGTTACGGTAAGCATTTCAGATTGTTGCCGCGCATGCGTACCTGCGTACCAGTTATGTGCACCCTGGCTGACATGGATGACAGTTAAGACACACAGACACACTATAGCTCAGTTATATTTTTAATCAAAAAACTATTGAACACTGAAGTAACTATGATTGAATTGACTACAAATATGGCAATGGTGGTAAAGACTACAACAGCCATAATCCATTCTTTGTTTCAGGGACCTCTGCACCTGACCCTTTGATGTGTGATATTTTCATAACATGTCTGCATAGCAAGCAGTTGACATTCAAATGTTAATATTATATATTTCGATTGGAGGGAAATTACAAAAATATTTTAAAGAAGGAGAGCTGTGGTTGGTCGCTCATTTTTTAAAATTCGATATATAGTTTGGTTAAACCAGAGACTGTCCTCTCTTTCATCTTATCTTGTCTGGGGTGAGTGATCATTCCTCTTGTGAATTCATTGTGAAGCTGATTAAAGCAGATAGTCTAAAATAAGGAGCTTATTTTTGTCCTTTATGAACAAAGGAAAGCTGGTTAAATGATTCCATAGCTTAAATAAAGTAATTTTTTGAGTCTATCAACTATGTACAATTAAATATATTTCAAGGTATACTATATTCAACGTTGGAAGAAGTAATCAGATCCTCTACTTTAGTACAAGTACTCATTAGCACAATTGTTAGCTAAATGTACTCCAAATATCAAAAGTAAAAGTACTCTTTATGCAGAATTCATATTTTCACAGAATGATATTATGGTAATTGTATTATCCTGTTTTTATAAATGCAAGAGCATTTAAGCATTTACAACGTGGACCAAATGTTTAATCACCATGTGTGCAAGCATTGTGTTTGCAAGGTTTAATTTTAATTTTAATTTCACAGAGTGACGACTATTGAGCAGTTCATTACTGGTGAGTGTTGGTCAAAGACAGTGTTTGTAGTAACATATACCATGACAATATGTGGAACTTTCCAGTCTTTTCTTTGCAGGGTTTAATGCTGTGTTTTCCCCACAGATTGACAGCTTTGAGCAGTTCTCTACCGGTGAGTTGTGGTCCAAGACACTGTCAGTAGCATAAAGTATAATGAAAACAGATAGGCCCTTTATTAGTGTAAATCAAAGTGATTAGCAGCTTCTAATACAATTGATAATTTTTTGGTTTATAACTATTGTATGCTAAGCTATGCGATTGTATTGTACATTGTGTTAAGTAATTATATTTCCATGTCTGCGATGCTGATTAGTTTCTTCTCTGTTCTAGTTAAACAACCTACCGGCTTGACCAGCTACCCATCTACCTACTCATCTACCTTCTTCACTACTACCCATCTACTTTCACCACCTTCTCATCTACCTTCTTCACTAGCTACCCATCTACCTTCACCACCTTCTCATCTACCTTCTTCACTAGCTACCCATCTACCTTCTCATCTAGCTTCTTCACCAGCTACCCATTTAACTTCACCGGCTACTCATCTACCTTCAACACCCAGCTTTATCTCGTGAGCAGTTACAGTAAGTACATTTTTGTTGAACAGGATGCATCAACTATTAATGGACTTGTACGCTTTTGTTGCAGTTGAAATAAGTAATTGCGTAATTATTTGTACTATTTAAGGGGTCTGCTAATGTCTTTATTAATTCTAACAATGCCTACATACTTTCAGATGCCACGTGGTAAATCGTCCCGCCGTTCCCAGGCTGCAAAGCTACGCGTGGCTGGGACACGTGTGGGATATCAGCAGCCTGGCAATGCCAGTTTCGCACGTAAGTAGTCGAGGATTTTGTCATTCAATTTTGTATATGTTTAGGGTGTCCATTTTGGTTGTATCATTGTAAAATGTGTTTGTATGTACATTTTTTACAGGCAGGCTCGTGCACAGATACACCCCTCTGTGGGCAAGCGAGCTAGTTATGATGAGGAGAATTGACTGAAATACACTTGATTTCTTTGCATTCATTTTTAGATAACTATCACGAAGCAGTGTTTGAAACATGGATTTGTTTGAAATATATACATTTTAAAATTCAATCACCGGTAGGACCCTTTATGCATTTGAGCCCTTTCCCTTCTAAAATCCTCTGCACGTGCCCGTTTACAGGTGTTATTGTAGGAAGGTGTGTTATTATTGCTTACATAATTTAAGAATTGTAAAGGTTCATTAAGTTTAATCTCGGTGTCATTTTCTCTTGTTTTTAAATAGCCGCTGGCGGTACGGGTAACCGCCATAGAGTGCAGAAATGGCCAATTTCGTCCCTGACCGGACGACAACACAAGATGGTCATACCAGCGGAGTCTCCAGACAAGGAAGTATGAATTGTTTTCAGATTTTGTTAACAAAGTCTGGGTAATCATTAGTGATTTTCATTTGAAATAATGTCTTCTGTTGTTACAGTTTGTCCTCCTTGTTGGAGCTTCACATCTCCGTTCCATCGTCGATGGAATTGTGAAGATGCCAGAGGGAAGGTTTTCCTTTGGTGCCATGTCCACACCGGGGGCATGCGCAAACCAGCTGCGAACCGAGGTAGCCAATGCTGTGCTGCCTAGGACACCAGATGCAGTCTGTGTGATGGCTCCGAGCAACAACCTAACATCCAGTAGGACCATCACCGAAGCAGGAGAGGACTTTGCGAAGCTCCTCACCACTGCCCGCAGTCGCTGGCCCAACGTAAGCTTATCTTTTATTGTATTTATTATAGTTCTTATAATATTACATTTTGTATTGTTATTGATGTGGTTGTATGTTTATGAATTTCTGAAAAATTGACATTTTTATCAACAAATTGTGAAAAATAGCGTACCTTTGTAACTTTGATTAGGTTTTTGCCATGGACTTCCCCCCGCGCCTTACCGTTGACCCTGACTACCAAGACATGATGCGTCAGGAGTTTCGTCGTGTTGCGGCACGTATGGGTATGTTTAACAAATATTTAGGTTCAAGTACTACCGTAAATCATTTTGATCATTTTCCTAGTTTTCATTATTCTTTGTTTTAAAAGAGCAAAATATAATATCTGTGTGGATATGTTAGTAATTGATCTTGTTGGTTTTTTTAGGCGTGAAGTACACACCGCTTGCTGAGTACTTCCCTTTCAAAGAACTTGACCTGTGGAGCAGAGATGGCGTGAGTGACATGGCAAATGGAAACGTTTTCTCTGTATACTTGTTTGTAGCTGAAAAAGTTCCGTTGTTGAAAAAACATATTGAAGGTTATGTGCTATTTGTAAATGTATTTGTTTGCTGGTTTTTGCAGGTACACTTGAGTGACAGTGTGGGAATGCCAATCCTGGTCGGTTCTATCTGGAACGCAACATACATGCAACTTGTTCCAGCCGAGCCGAAGCCATCTCCTGTTGTCCACAGAAGATCACCGCCTGCGAGGAGAGTCACTCCAAGGGTGATTGTCAAAGGAGAGGTTGCCAAATCACCGCAACTGGATCCTTCCAAGTGGACAGTTTTCGGCCAGGGCAGGAAGGTAATTGTGTGGCAGACATCTTTCAATAAGAGTGATATTCCCTGAGCAGTTTGCCTTGATAATGGTGGAAGAGTACCCATTTGATTAACACAAGCTATGCTTTTTATCTTTACAGAGGAGCCAACACGATGAACCTGAGCAGTCCATTGATGCACTTAAAGAAGCAGGGACTGTTCAGCAGGAGGTAGGTCAACTTTGTAGTATGCTTTGAAATCATTGGGGTATGTTTATTGCAGTTTATATGTGCATTTCTTTTTCTAAAACAGTGTTTCTTCCTTTTTATTTCACAGGAATTGGAGGAGAGTTATCTTCCACTGACACCTGTGTGGTTTAGCAGTGCAATGTTGGTTGAGATGGACAAGATTAGTCCATCCCATCTTCCTGGCCCTGATGAGTGCACACCACCGGTTCCAACACCACAAAAGGTAATTTGTTTGTATGTTGGTTGATGCCCTATTATAAAATGTATCCTTCCTGACAAACTTTAAATGTATTACAGGAGGACAACTTATACTGTCCATAAGGAGTTATTAGTGGAGGATTAATCATTTTGTTTTCCTTACGTTAGAAAGCAAAGTTGGAGCTGAAGCGGAGGGCTCCTGCCTCCAAGAAAACCCTGGCAAAGCGACAGGTTGTTCTTGTTTTCTTCTTTTTTAAAGGCAATATAGGACTTGTTTAAAACTAAGAAGTTACACGAATATCGGTGGTGTTATTTATTCTCAAGTTTACTAAATTGTTTTTTTTTTTAGGGGGAGGCAGCTCCCATTGTTGTGGAGGTGATTTTACGGCCACCTACCAGTAGAGGGACAGTTGCTGTGGAGCGGCAGGTCTGTGCTCTTTGTGTGAACGATGTGCTTTCAGAGTGACATTTGAATGAATCATGCTAATTTATTGACATAGTTACTTTTGCTCATTGTTAAAATAAAATAGTTTCAGTTGTTAGCCTGCATGCAGTCAACGTTGTTTCAAGTGTACACAATCAATGACAAGAAACCTCTCTTTTGAGTTCCATTCAATATGTGTGGGTAAGTAGAAAAACAAAAGTTAATATATAACAATAATCATTTTGTATTAGTAATTGTATATCTTTCTATTATTTAGTTAAACGTTTGTGAAACAATTTAAGACACATAGTGTTTTTAGCAGTTTTTTTATATATGAATTTTCTTCTGAGCCATTCTTGGAGCCATTTCATGGAGCCATTGCCTGGAGCCATTTCCCATGGGTGGAGCCAGGGTTTCCAGGGGTGGAGCCATTTCCAGGGGTGGAGCCATTGCCCCGCGCAGAGCCATCATCCAGCAAGGAGCCATCATCCAGCAAGGAGCCATCATCCAGCAAGGAGCCATCATCCAGCAAGGAGCCATCATCCAGCAAGGAGCCATCACCCAGCGTGATGGTGGATGTTGATGAGGACAACGGATGCAGAACAGGTAAGGGCTATGCTTGCATGTGTTCAGAAAAAGTGCAGCTGGCTGTTGTCGCAGGGACTGTTGTGAGGTATGCATCCGTTTCTGACGATAAAATATCTGTTGCATGTTCTATAGCGGCTGCGATCAAACATTTGATTGCGCCTGTGTGTTCGTGGAGCAGTACAGATATCGATGCCATACGTGTTGCAGGGTCAAAGCTTAACTCGTTTGTATTAGGGGAAGCCCATAAAATGAATGTAAAGCCAAAGAACTTGTGCAGGTTGGTTGAGCAGACCAGTGTGTTTGGACGTAAGTGGAACGTCAATATGGGTCTGCCAGTGTACGGCGAATTTAATTTGTCTGAAGGGGAACAGGTATTGTCGGAGAAGCTGCTTGAACACTTATCCAGGGATGGCATGTGTCTGTTTAGCCTAAATTCCGCAGCCAGTGTCATTATTCAACACAATGACTGTATTGTGGTCGTTGATTGTGGCACACGTGCTGCGTCTGGGTTAGCATCCAGTTATGGCACATCTGTAGCCGTGTTCAACACATGCCTTAATGACCTGATGTTTTACATCAGGAATCTCAATAATTCATTGAATGCACAGAAGTTTAGCATTACAAGACTTTCTGTGAAAGCAGCTGAAGTTAATTCGGAGACGGCTAGAGTCATTGATGGGGATATGGGGTGTGTCAGGGGAACATTCAGTCAGGGTGATCAACGCTTTAAATATGCAGGACTTCAGTGCATGGCTGTCAGTTTGGTAGGCATAGCCAAACACAACATTGACAGCGTGTTTACATGGCAGACCGACAACCTGGATAAAGTTGTTGTACTTGGTGACAAGCTGTACACCTCCCTGCGTGACCAACAAGGTATCAGTGGAGGATACAGTCTACTTTCGGTTCCAGATCTGCCCAAGGAGACCATTATCGACGGACAAAGATTTCTGTTTCAATACAGTGACTTTGTGTCTGGAGATGTGGATGTGGTTGAGGGTGTTTCATTAAAGAGGGTGTGCAAACCACTTTAAAATACGCACTGGAAAGCATGTGTAGTAAATATGACACATGCTTTCTGACAATGAATGGCGCTACATGTGCCATCATTGGTCAAGGTGGACACTACGCAGTGGTCGACTCCCATGCACGCAGTGCGTCTGGGATGAGCGATGGCGAGGGGCGTAGTGTTGTTCTGTATTTCAGAGGCCTTGAACACGTGTTTGAATACATATGGACATTTGCAGCGTTCCTCAAGAAGTCTCAAAAACAGTTTGAGATCGCTGGTGTCCGAGTCACTCACATAGGCCCAATTGAAAGCAGTAATCTGTCTTTGGGTCCAAGAGTGACTCCCAAAACGACAGAGACTGATTTGGGTTGTAGTTCAACTATTCAGTCCACCAACATTCAGATGGGTGCAAAGCGTAAGATTCGTAAGGGATCTTCTGCTTGCAAAAAAATTAAAAAGAGTGATGTTACCGCAGATAATTCAGACGTTGCTTTTGTCAAAGAAGTAAGAAGTGGACGACTGCAGTTTAATCCTCTTAGTCATCAACTTGCACAAGCTCTTTGTGACCAGTTACATGTGCAGTTAGAGAAAGTAGATTTTGTGTCTACAGAAATTGGTTTAATAGGGGCTCCATGTCTCAATGAAAAATAGAGGGTGACGGAAACTGTTTCTTTAGAGCAGTGAGTCAAGCTGTGTGTGGTACACAAAGGCATCACACAATAATTAGGCGTGCAGTGGTTCATCAAATGCAGAGCAATGCTGTGCCTTATGAGCGTATTTTGACCTCCTCCATGTCAGAATACCTCAGCACATCCAAAATGCGGGAGGTTGGCAGTTGGGCAACAGAATTAGAAATTCAAGCAGCAGCAGATGCGTTTGGAGTTAATATATTCACATATTGTGATCCACGCTGGCTAAAATATAGTTGCGAGAACGGGCAGTCTAATCAGGGGTTTATTTGGAAAACCGCAATGGTAATCATTATGAGACTGTTGTGTGTGTAAAACAACCTAATTTGCAGAGTTGTTATGGGTATTGCAAAGTGAACACTTCTTGTCCAAGACTGTACAATGTCAGACGGACAACTAGGGGCAAAAGGAGGGTTACCGAACAAACGCATGGTACATCGTCTGCTGGGGACACAGATTGTGTGGAAAAGAGTGATGTAAGTAAAATCACTCTTGAATTTAATCCTTTGTGCAATGAAGTGGCAAAAACACTTTGCACAAAGTTAATATAGACTTTGAAAAGCAGGATGTACAGGGACCTACAGTAACTGGGTCCCTAGGTGTGGTCTGTAAGACCGAAAAAATTAAAGAGGACGCCAATAGTTTCTTCGGAGCGGTAGCTCATGTTCTCAGTGGTTCTCAGAAGAGCCATCGAAAGATTAGAAAGACTGTTGTGAAGCATATGATGAATCACGCAGAACAAACTAAAGTAGTTGGGGGATCTGCTTCAATTTCAGACTACATTGAGAAGTCTCGGATGAAGTATGTAGGACATTGTGCCACAGATGTAGAAATCCAAGGGACAGCAAATGCTCTTGGAGTGGACATTTTTATCTGCAGTGGGGAAAAATGGCTCAAATACACTTGTAATTGTGCAATGCTTTCAAAAGAAAAAATATACTTGAAACATTGTGATAAAAATCATTTTGAGCCAGTGGTTTGTATCAAACCTTACGATGAACAAAGGTGCTTTGAATTTTGTAAAGTGGGGGGTTTGTCAGAGACACGGTCAATGCGTAGCAGTGTCGATATCTGTACTGGGAAGGGTGGGGTTAAAGACAATGCAGAGAGTGTTGCCAGCTGTAGTCGTAGGCATTCAACATATTTAAAAAAGATATACAGCTCAAAAATTAAACGTATTATAAAAGTAACACGGGGTACCAGCAAACGATTAGGGATGCGTCCATGAAAAAGTATAGTGATGCAGATTATCAAGAGAGAGTAAGAGTCGGTCTTAGAAAAGGTATTTCGAGGATGAAGATTTCAAACACAGAGCAATTGGACATACTCAGGTTAGATACCATGAAGACCCATTGCATAATCAGATGATAAAGGATTCAAGTAAAAGAATATATAAAAGTAATCCGTTGAAAGTAAAAGAATATAGGTTAAAAAAATATCATGACGATGATCTGCATAGACAAAGGGTTCAAGCATTAAGCAAACGGAACTATAGACTAAAAGTTTTACATAGAGAGAAAGTTATAGCATTTAACAAACGTAAATATAGGCAAAATAAATTGCATAGAAAGAAGGTCAAATCCATGACTTCAAAAAGGTATCATGGTAATCCAGATTATAAGAAGCGAGTAACAGCTAGCAACAAATTGAAGAGGCAACAAATGCAAAAAAATAGACAGGTATTTGATTTTGTGATGCAGCAGTTTTTGGCCAAAGTTAAGAATGGACCCGTTTTTGTTTGTACCTGCTGCGAGAAGTTGTTATTTGAATCGCAGGCCTTGCACTGTAAAAAAGACAAATATAAGAATCAAGAATTAGCCAATAAATGCATCAGAGACACATATTTACACACATGTACTGATGACTGTGAAGTACCCTGTGTTTGGATTGATATTGGGAGAGGGCAGTCTTGGATCTGCAGCAACTGTGATAAGAAACTTAAGAGAGGTGTGATGCCACCTGAATGTGTTCTCAATAATTTGGCAGTAGACCCCATTCCCCCAGAATTGGCTTGTTTGAACAGCATAGAGCAGCATTTAATTGCCAAAATATACCATTTATGAAGATGGTGGCATTGCCCAAAGGTGGGCAAAATGGAGTTCACGGACCGGTGACGTGTGTTCCAGCCAATATAGTCCAAACTACAAATTTGCTCCCCCGCTCAAGGATGGAAGGTTCCATCTTGCGAATAAAGTTAAAGCGTAGATGACCTACAAAGGTCATTATAAATTTCAATTTGCAGACCCAATGCACATAATGCGTGCATTACATTTTAAAAAGAAACAATAAGCACTATAGGGATATTGAATTTAATAAAAGTTGGTATAACGAGTTTTGTAGGGAGGAGGAAGAGAATGAACAAACCCACACCAAGGAAACATCATCAGAGGCTGCTGAGGAACAGCCATGTTTGTTTCAGGACATGGATTTGATGGCTGTGGATACTGATCTGGAAATTGCAGATCAGTTTTCAGATAGAGAACTGAACATGGCCCCAGCAGAAGGCAATAGTCCTGCAAAAGAAAGTTCATTCATTCCTGTAAGGGTTCCCGAGTTTGAGGAACTTGATGACGCTCTGCTTAATGAGTTTTGGAGGGAACGGGATGATGACTTTGTAGACAATCCGACCTTGATGGATTTGCCAACTAATGAAACGTCTGATGCTAATGCTGATGATGAGCTTTTACACGACAGGCAACAGCATTGCATGTTTCAGGACACATGTCTGATGCCTGTTGATATTGGACAGGAAGTGTTGGATCAATATTTTGATAGTACATTAAATGTCGCTCCAGCAGAGGGTAATAGTCCTGTGAGGCTGTTAGCAGACATTTCCAACGAAGCAAAATGCTTTCCTGTATTGTTCCCACTGGGCATTAACACCTACCGTGATTCGAGGCCCCGCAAGATAACATTAGCACGCTATTTGAATATGCGTGTTTTAAATGCTGATGTTAGGTTTGCACAAAATATAGAATACATTTTTTATGCTCAGTATTTGTCTGAGGTGCAACAGGTATTGTCCAGTGTGTCTATTGCATTGCGAAAAGGCAAAGCAGGCTTTCCATCCAAACCTATAGAAGATAATTTGTTGAATCAGGAAACCATAAGAAACTTTGAAATTTGATGATGGCTTTCGTTTTCTCTCACCTATTAGAGGTACTCCAGCATTTTGGCAGCGCGCACAGAGTGACCTCCTCGCTTGTGTGCGTCAACTTGGTGTGCCTACCTGGTTTTGTTCATTCTCTTCGGCTGATCTTAGGTGGGCAAATTTACTCGACGCTATTTTAAAACAGGAAGGTAGAACACAGACCGCTGAAGATTTAGATTGGGCAGACAGATGTGAACTCTTGCGTCGTAATCCTGTGACAGCGGCCAGGATGTTTGACTATAGATGGAATTGTTTTTTGAAAGAAGTACTTATGTCCCCTTCACACCCAATTGGCAAGATTGTAGATTATTTCTATCGCGTGGAATTTCAGCAGCGTGGCTCACCTCATGTGCATTGCTTGTTTGGATTGAGAATGCACCCAAAATTGATAAGAATACAGATGAAGAGGTGATTCAATTCATCGACACATATGTGACATGTGAATTACCATCACAAGATGAGCCGTTAAAGGACATTGTGACATCTGTGCAACAGCATTCCAAAAGACACTCTAAAACGTGTAAGAAAAATAACACTGTTTGTCGATTTAATTTCCCAGGCCAGCTACTGCTAGTACATTTATATGTCGCAGCAGTGAAGACCAATGCTTAGCAGAATGTAGCTGTAACTTGACACCATGCGAGTGTGTAAAATTAGAGTCTTTGGCAGAAAAAAAGGAGAAGAAGGAGTTTGCAGTTAAAATTCTGAACTCCGTCAAAAAGGCTCTTTCAGACGAAAAG